>CM067359.1:106648317-106735817 GCA_034401795.1 Chaetoderma sp. LZ-2023a | reverse complement strand
TTACCATCAACGTCGTGTGTAGCGGTAGCAAGAACTGAGCCTAATGATGAAATATGCATTTTAGCAGACGGAATCAGTTTACCTCCGGTTGGTTCTAGCGAAGGACAACCAGTTGATGGAGGAAATGTGACTGACATTGAGCCTGAAATGTGGGCACAGCAGATTTAGGTCACAATTGACGGACACGGAGATTTCCCTCCACTTTCTTTAAGTTAAATCTCGGGCATAAGCAGCATTAGTAATGGCCCGGGGAAAGGCACACTTGTTGAAGGTATTTCAATGATGGAGCTATCGGTACACCTATTAATACTGGCGCTGGAGGAATTACACGTCGTCAAATTGATTTTGGATCTGAGAGTGAGGTAGATTGTGAGGATATGGAGGATGACAATATGTCACTGGCTGGGTCAGAATACTCTGTCACTTCATATGTCACCAATGACATGGTCAAGTTTCGTCCAGATGCTAGTGAAACACTCGTGCCCTTTATAACAGCTACACTATAGACATCTAAGGTGCGCTTCTGCTGCTTCCAAGTACCGACATTTGGAGATTGTCCAGCTGAATTGCCTGAATAATAGTGATTTTAACAGTAAGCTGGGCAAATGGGCTGTAGACGAAATGATGGCTGCAAAAACCCAAATCCAATTAGTTTTGACAGCGTAGCGATGTTGTATATTACCCTACTTATTATGATTATTATCGCCTTAAATCGCAATGGTTTGAATACAGAATTAAAGCAAAGATCTTTGTTGCAAAAGACAGACATAGCATTACTTCAGGAAACTAAAATTCACAATCCTGACGAATATAATTATAATTCATTCAAACAGTTCGTCAAAGGCGAATTATAGTTTTCGTTATCAGCAGATAATAGTGCAGGAGTTGCTATTCGTATTCTCCACAGGGGCCTTACATACGCTAATGTCGTATCGTCATCCACTGATACAACTGGGCGTTGGATTAAAATATCAGTAAACATTTCTGACTCAGTTTTAAATATTTTGTGTAATTATGCACCAACTTTACATGGTCCTCGGCATGCATTTCTAAAAGAATTATCGACTATTACACACGAAGAGACGCAAAACGTAATGCTAGGAGGCGACTTTAACTGTATTTTATATGTAAATAAAGATAGACGGTCTTCAGCTGTTTATGCTGACACATCCCCCAATGAGTTGAACGAGCTCTGTGATCAAGAATTACTACCTATTCGACAATTATCGGCTGTAGAATCCTGATGGAAAACAGTTCACATGGTATCCACGTGATGGGCATTTTGTGACAAGAATAGACACCATTCATTTGCAGGAGTCGTCTAAATCAGACAAAAGCTGTACCTGTAGCTGTAGCATTTTCAGGTCGCAACACGCTGTGTATTGCCTTTGGGGTGGATTTTGGAAATTTAATAAGTCGCTCCTTCATGATGTTAAATATTATCAGCGTGCCCAACACTTTTGTCATTATTGGCTAGGGAAAAAGGACATATATGAAAACGTGATTCAATTGTTGGACGGGGGGGGGGGGTGTGTGGATAATTTGGCTCATATTTCACGACAGTATTCTAATAAATTAGCGCGATGTAGAAAAAACCACAGGAAATCCTTGGAACAACGTCTACTACGAACCACCTGTAAAGTAAGTATCAGTGAGGAAGGCTGTAGCGCCCTTTCAATTCAAAATAAATGACTTAGATAAGTATATGTTTGAAGGTGCCAAACTTAGGTCACGAGCTCAGATGCACCAAGAGGGCAGAGTTTTCATGCAGTTTCGAAAACGTTAGGGGTATTGGGACAATGGATCTTTCCGGATTTCGCTATGCCCCGCCCATCTCTCGCTAAGCTCTACCCACACACCACCCTGACTATCAATTTCCAAAAAAAACTACACAGTTAAGTTGTTAAATAAGGCAGCAACAGCGCCCAGTCAATTTGTTTCAATATATCAACAACTTGTATATTAAATATAAAATAATTATAACCACATACAATTTATACAACGTGTCGAACTCCTTGAGATTTAATGACGGTCTATATGGAACCCTTGGTGACGTAATGATTGTGGCGTCATCATACACGCGCTGGGCTGATTATGACGTCATACGAGGTCAGATGATGGATGGATACTCTGAAAAGGTGACTTATTGGATGTATAACATCAATCGATGGTGTAAATCTTAATTCAGCTGCTGCTATGAGAGGAGTTGCTCATCATTTTTATCAATCTTTGTATTCGTCTGGAGGAAGTAATGACACATCAACTGCACATCTCTTGGGCAATAGCAAGAAAACGTTGCCTGATTCCAGCCGTGTAATGTGTGATCAATCTTTAACATTAAAGCTGCTATGTCACAGCATTTCATTATTGTAAATCAGACGCTAGGCTATATACATAATCTCATTGTGTCAGGAGAAGTTCATATTTACACAATACCGCCAATAAAACGATGTAATTCCACCGTTACAGCGATCGTCAAATAACGCATTTTACAGCAATTACCGATCGTATCCATCTAGTTTATATTGTATTCAGTGGGCATCTCATAAATATTCATACAGGGAAATCGCTCTTATCACGTGACATATTTTTGTTTTGCTTTCGGTTTCAACTGGCGTCAATCAGCATGTCGGCAGGCATCATCAGTAAACACTATTAACGACTAAATGAAATGATAGGCTAGAATAAAATAGGTGAATTAGTTATAAACTGGCCAACAATAATAGTAAGGCGCACCGCGTATAAGTGAATGTAGCTTGCGTCATCAGTTTTCGTAACGCGTTCACAATAGTTTGCAAACTATTGCAGTTGTTACGAAAACGGGCAGCGCAACCCACGTTCATACATAAGCGTGTTTTACCAGTATTGGGGTATTTTCGTTACGGGACTTTCATTATGAAAAAGCAATCATATCCTGATTTTTCTTGACCTCATCTCACCTTGAAATTACAAATAGATGCGGTACTGATATTGGAGGGGAAAAAGAGGGGTGCTTTTTTGACAATTTTCAACCGATCGCATGAGTGACAGATCGGATGACCGGGCGATTGCATGCGTGACAGATCGGATGACTGACCAAATACATGAGCGACAGATTGCATGACCGACTGACTGCATAAGTGACAGGTTGGACTGCATGGGTGATGGACTAATGGGATGCATGAGTGACAGATCCGATGACTGCATGATTGATAGAATGACAGATAGGGAGACAGACCGAACGACTGCCTGCATGAGTGACAGATCAGATGACCAACTGCATGAGTGATGGACTGACAGACTGCATGAGTGACAGCTCGCATAGCTGTATGAGTGACGGACAGGCCGACCGACTGACTGACCGACCAACCTACTGCATTAGTGACAGATCAGATGACCCACTGGATGAGTGACGGACTTACAGACTGCATGAGTGAGAGATCTGATGGGCGCGTGTGTGAGGGACTGATGGTCAGGCTGACAGGCCGACTAACCGACTGCATGGTCGACCAAATGATTGATCGACTTACTGCATGCGTGGCAGAGCCGATGACTGACTGACTACATGAGTGATGAACTGCATGAATGACAGATTGTTGAATGATGAACTAACAAACATAGTGACTGGCCGATCGACAGACTGACCGACAGCATGAGTGGCAGATCGGATGACTGACTGCATGAGTGATGGCCTGATGGGACGCATGCGGGACAGAGTGGATGCCTGCATGAGTGACGGACTGACAGACAGGCCGAACGACTGACTGCATGAGTGACAGATCAGATGAGCAACTGCATGAGTGATGGACTGACAGACCGCATGAGCTCGGATAGCTGTATGGGCGATGGACTGACGGACAGGCCGACTGACTGACTGACTGCATGAGTGATGGTTCTGAAGAATGAGTGACTGCATGAGTGAAAGCTCAGATGCCCAACTGCATGAGTGATGGGCTGACAGACTGCATGAGTGACATATCTGATGACTGCATGAGTGACAGACTGGTGGACAGGCTGATGGACCGACCAACCGACAAAATGACCGACTGACCGCATGAGTGACAGTGCAGATGACCGAATGACTCCATGAGTAACGGATCGGATGACCGACTGCATGAGTGATGGGATGCATGCGTGACAGATATGTTGAATGACGGACATGACGAATGGCTGACTGACCGAGCGACTGACCAACTGACTGCATGAGGCACAGATCGAATGACCGACCGACTGCATGGATGACAGATCGGATTAGCGACTTCATGACTGACAGACTGACGGGATGCATGAGTGATTGACTGCAAGAGTGACAGGTCGGTTGAATGATGGACGGACTGACGGCCATAATTACCGGCCGAACGACTGACAACATGAGTGACGGATCGGATGACTGACCGACGGCAAGAGTGACAGATCAGATGACTGATTGGATGAGTGATGGACTGATCGACTGCATGTGTGAGAGATCTGATGACTGACTGCATGTGTGACGGACTGATGGGCAGGCTGACATGTGGACCAACCGACCAAATGAGTAACAAAATAACTGACCGACTTACTGGATGAGTGACAGAGCAGATGACTGACTGACTGTACGAGTGACATATCGGCTGACAGACTGCATGAGTGATGAACTGTATGAGTGACCGATCGTTTGAATGACGGACTGACAGACATAATGAACGGCCGATCGACCGACTGACCGGAAGCATGAGTGACAGATCGGATGACTGGCCGACTGCATGAGTGAAAGATCGGATGACTAATTGCCTGAGTGATGAACTGATTGGATGCATGAGTGAGTGAGCGGATGACTGCATGAGTGACGGACTAACAGACAGCGTGAACGACCGACGGTATGAGTGACAGATCGGATGACCAACTGCATCAGTAAGGGACAAACAGACCACATGAGTGACTGCTCGGATAGCTGTATGAGTGTTAGACTGACGGACAGGTCGACTGATCGACCGACTGCATGATCGATAGTTCGGATGATCGACTGACTGCATGAGTGAAAGATCAGATGACCGACTGCATGAGTGACGGCATGACAGACTGCAAGAGTGGTAGATCTGATGACTGCATGAGTGACATACTGATGGGCAGGCTGACAGGTAAACAACTGACCGAATGACTGACTAACCGACTGACCGACCGACTGCATGAGTGTCAGTGCAGATGACAGACTGACTGCATGAGTCACAGCTCGCATGACTGACTGCATGTGTGATGGACTGCATGAGCGACGGACGTGTTGAATGACGGATATGACCAATGGCTGCCTGACCAACTGACTGCATGAGGGATAGATCGAATGACCGACCGACTGCATGAAAGCAGATCGAATGAGCGACTGCATGACTGACAGACAAACATGCTGCTTGGGTGACGGATCAGATTGACAGACTGCATAAGGGAAATATCTGATGACTGCATGAGTGACAAATCGAATGACTGCATGAGGGACCAACTGACAGAATGCATGTGTGACATATCGGATAACTACATGAGGGACAGATAGGATGACTGTATGAGTGACAGACTGATGGAATGCATGAGTGACAGATCACATGACTGCATGACTGACAGATCAGGTGACTATGGGTGACAGACTGATGGACTGCATGAGTGACATATCGGATGACTGCATGAGTGACAGACTGATGGACTGCATGAGTGACAGATCAGATGGCTGCATAAGTGGCAGATTAGATAACTGTATAACTGACGGAGGGACAAAACCACCCACCCACCGACTGACTAACACATTGACTGACCAACCGAGCGACCAACCGGTCGACTGCATGGGTGACAGATCGGCCGGATACGTGAGTGACAGATCGGATGACTACATGAGTGAAAGATCGGATGACTGCATGAGTGACTGATCGGATGACTGTATAAGTGACAGATCAGATGACTGCATGAGTAACAGATCAGATGACTGCATGGTGACAGACTGGCGGACTACATGAGTGGCAGATCGGGTGACTGCATGAGAAATAGAGACTGACAGTCTAGATCAGATGAGAGCACGAATGACAGACTGGCCGACTGCATGAATGATAGGTCAGATGACTGCATGAGTGGCGGACAGACAGACAGGCTGACAGACGGAGCCACCCACCCACTGACTGATCGACCCACTGACTGTGTGGATGACTGACTTAGCGAGAAATGAAGCTGTAATACTAGTCTATGCGTATTCTACAAGCAAAATCTGAATAGTTGACCTATATCCTACATTTTCTTATGCCCAATGCATAGAATAGGGCTATGGAACTCGCGTAGGTGTGTACAATATCACGTATATCGCGGAAATCACCATGGACTTTAAAATAAGCCGCCAGCGTGTTACAATTGTACCATAATAACAACGGGCACTTTGGCGAATTGGCCCTGGGGCGACCGCCCCTTGACGGGATTGTTTTCCGCTTCCAATCGCGTAAATACTGTTGACTTTTCTTATTCTAGTGCACAAATATCTTCATATGATTCAATATCAAGTGTCAATAAGAAGTTGATACACGAGAACACGCTAAAACACGGGAGTAGGAGAAAAACATGTGTAGCGTAACATTCACAAACTCTTCACTGTCACGAGAGATTTGTTGATGCGCTGTGACATACTTTGCGACGGGGGAAGCTCTTCTTCTTATTGAATGCGCCACCATTTCAAGAGGCACATGTCACAAAATTGGTAGGCCTATATTATATACGGAATCGCGACCCAGTCACAGATATGCTCAAACAATCTGTTCATTTCATCGTCAATCAGGATGTAAGCGTATTATTCTATTCATGGTAGGCATGTCGGAGGCGATCGTGCACGTATTGGTGGATTGCAGGATCCTTGTGACTATATTTCACATTGGAATACACATGATATAGGTCCAACTAATTGTGTATGCACTTGTTAGCTAACAAAACAGAACGCGCGCTGATTATTCTGAGAAGAAGTTGGCAACTCTGTTGCTGCCTTAGTCAGAAATAACTGTCAATACAGTTGCTTGAAATATCGTCACCACTTGCTGCCCTGCTGCTTATTTTGAGAACAATTTGATTGTTGAAATTTGTTGCGTCAACGATTTTCAGCCAAATTGTTATCACATTTTTATCGAGTGACAATGGTACTATTGGCTTTTTATATTGACAACAATTTGACGGAAAGTTGTCACTTGCACCATAGGAAATATAGAAATAGTATTGTATTGTACTATGCTATGCTTACTATACACTCACTGCGGAAGCCAACAGAAGAATGACTAACATTAGCGTTACGAGAATGGTTTTATACCAACAATTGCTCACCAGTGAAGACAATAGAACCTAAGATAATGGCGCTTGCAAATAGCTATCTAAAATGGTGGCTATACCCCTAGTTCGTCAAAGTGTTTATAAAGTAGCACATAGTTCCGAAATTTAGCTAGGATATGTATATTTTATGAATCGATGAGAACTTTAAATACTCGCGTTTTGTCGGCTATAAAATTAATTACTCGGGCCTATTCAGAAACTGGTCATAATAATGAACGTTTGGCATTTATTGCATTACTGGAGTATAAATATATATATATATATATATTTTTTAGCAATATTTTGAATCATATTATTTATGATGGGAAAACTAGCGAATTTTTTAAGTATTGTTTTACTTTGACCTCTGTTTAGTGTTATTGTCAGCCATCCATACATTTTTGTAGTAGTAGTAGTAGTAGTAGTAGTAGTAGTAGTAGTAGTAGTAGTAGTAGTAGTAGTAGTAGTAGCAGTAGTAGTGGTCGTAGTAGTAGTAGTAGTAGTAGTAGTAGTAGCGGCTGCGGCGGCAGTAGTAGTAGTAGTAGTAGTAGTAGTAGTAGTAGTAGTAGTAGTAGTAGTAGTAGTAGTAGTAGTAGTAGTAGTAGTAGTAGTAGTAGTAGTAGTAGTTTCTCCTGAATTTAAAAAGAGGATATTATTCTGTTTCAGAAGCACATATCTTTCAAAGAAATAGAAATCATGTATCCTTTTGGGGTTGTAGGTTTAAGTGAAAGAGCTCGGATGTTGGACCATTATCGGCCCAGTAGACTGTGCCCATAAGGTACACTAACATTGCAATAGCACAGAGGCGCGTTTCACGTTTCTTGTCCCGTTATGGCGAAGTTGTGGCACGCGAAATTTTGGATTTGTTGAAGATTTGGATCCGATCTCTTTCAAAGCCTCACTCGACAATATAGCGAATCTAATAGGGGCCTTGTTAAAGGACAACTAACCTCATTTCTTGATAGCTATTGGGATGATCTAATATGCCACTCATAAAATGTGCAGTTAATTTTAAGCTTTTATCATGCCGCTAAAGAAATATATTCAGGCTTTAGTGGCTAAATGTTGGTGCATTTCTACACCCTATGATGGCTGTCATAATTTACCTTTCAACCAATCAGAAACACCTCGCGTGTCTGCCTCGGTATAACGCGCGGTCATAGAGGTGCCATCTATAGTTTGACAATGTGGTGTAAAAGCAACTATACAGGTAAGCGGATGAATATTTTGAAACTAATTAGACAAATTACTTTCAAAATAGTCAACGGGATGAGTATTGCCAATGCTTTGGCACTTACCTGACATCACACACTATCTCGTGAGGAGGGAAAATGGCGGCGATGACTGGTCAACAAATTACACGATATTACAAAGCAAACAATTGTGATACAGATAAGGACATTTGACAGAATATGAATGGCATGCTATCTACATGCCATAATCTATCGGCACCACTATCGCCACCGCCACCACCACCACCACCAATACCACCACCAACACCGCACCACCTCCGCCACCACCAGCAGCAGCAACACCACCAGCACCACGTCACCACCACCACCACCACCGTCACCACCACCGCCACCGATGCTTCCGCGGCTGCCGCCGCCGCTAACGCCGCCGCCATCACCACCACCACCACCACCACCACCATATAAAATTAAAATGGCGGCTCAGAATACGATGGTAACTGAAATTGTCAAATATTTCCTAATCTGAATGCATCAGGATAAGCTTAAGTACATTTGCTCGATGTATCTATGTCGAGGTCGCCACGCATGCACGCACGCTTGCGCAGACGCACGCGCATACGCACGCACTCACACACGTACGCATGCATGCACATGTGCAGCCAACCAAGCACGCTTGCGTCGATGCCTGGTCGGTGGATGGCTGCGGCTTGCTGGGTTGTAGTAGTATGGGTGAGAAAAAGAAACAATAGGACGTAGAGACGATCGATCTGCAATCTGCAATTCCTCTAGTTATCATCTTCTTACTACCAGCTAGACAACCTCTTCCTTACTCACTGCTATTCGCATTGCGCGTTATTCAATTATGACAACTGCTGCCAATAATCTGAACTTTTTATAGCTGTGAATGAAATTATTGTCGCTCGATATGCTTGTGTTGAAAAGTTATTGAATCCTCTCCGGGAGATTGATGCATTTTCATTAATATTTTTCAAACGTACTCAATAGACCTTCCCAGTTTTAGCCATGCCCCGCCCATCTCTAGCTACGCTCCACCAACACATCGCCGTGTTGGGATTGATCGATAACCGAATGCCCTGACTATTAATTTCCTGAAAGCTATACAGGTAAGTTGTTGAATATTGTGTAACATGTAATTTGCCTATGGCAGCAACAGCGCACAGTCAAATTGGTGTCAAAATATTCCACAGGATGTTTAGTAAAGACATAGAATTCGCACACCAACGTATAGTCCGTCTCAACTCTGCGTTCGTGATGTACTTAATTACGTCAATGGTGGCGCCATAATGACGTCATTCCTTATGATGTCATTGTACATGTTACGTAGTTGATAATGATGTCATATGATGGATGGATACAATGGAAAGATACATTGAGTCCAGAAACAATGATCTACTTAGTAAATTAGGAACATTACTGTATGTCGTGGTCCATATCTGTAAGGGTCTTCTCGCTTGTACGCAAACAATATCGAGACAAACGTAGGAAGATTCATAGAAGCAACCGCTCATGAGCGAATGAAATAAGAAATAAGCAAAGGCATCTGTAGCACTCACATGATAACACATTGGGTCTCGTGTACGCACACAATCTGGGCAAACAAACAATGCAAGAGGTGGGAGGGAGGGCGGGAGGGAGAGAGTGGGGGGTGGGGGGTGGGGAGACAGGACGGAGAGAGAGAGCGAGGGGGAGAGGATACGAGCGGGAGAGGGGGGGGGGTTGAGAGTATGTGGGGAAGAGAGATAGAGAGAGAGAGAGAGAGAGAGAGAGAGAGAGAGAGAGAGAGAGAGAGAGAGAGTGAGTGTTGGGGGAAGAGGGATGGAGATAAAGAAAGGGAAAGAGAGGGAATAAGAGAGAGAGAGAGAGAGAGAGAGAGAGAGAGAGAGAGAGAGAGAGAGAGAGCGAGAGAGAGAGAGTGCGAGAGGGGGGGGGGGCAGAGAGGGTGTAGTGGTGAGAGTGAGAGGAGAAAGTTAAGGGGGGGTGGGTGGGTGGAGAGGGAGAGCGAGAGAGAGAGATAGAGAGAGAGAGAGAGAGAGGGGTGGGGGCCGAGAGGGTGTCGTGGTGAGAGAGTGAGATGGAGAGAGAGAAGGGGGTGGGTGGAGAGGGAGAGAGAGAGAGATAGAGAGAGAGAGAGAGAGAGAGAGAGAGAGTGTTGATGGAAGAGGGATGGAGATAACGAAAGGGAAAGAGAGGGAATAAGAGAGAGAGAGAGAGAGAGAGAGAGAGAGAGAGAGATAGAGAGAGAGAGAGATAGAGAGAGAGAGAGAGAAAGGGGGAGAGGGGAGGGAGAGAGAGAGAGTGCGAGAGAGGGGGGGGGGGCAGAGAGGGTGTAGTGGTGAGAGTGAGAGGAGAAAGTTAAGGGTGGGTGGGTGGAGAGGGAGAACGAGAGCGAGAGAGAGATAGAGAGAGAGAGAGAGAGAGAGAGAGGGAGGGGATGGGGGAGAGAGGGTGTCGTGGTGAGAGAGTGAGATGGAGAGAGAGAAGGGGGTGGGTGGAGAGGGAGAGAGAGAGAGATAGGGAGATAGGGAGATAGGGAGAGAGAGAGAGAGACAGAGAGAGAAAGCGACGGAGAGAGAGGGAGAGAGAGAGAGAGAGAGAGAGCGAGAGAGAAAGGGGGGGGGGGAGGGTGTTGTGGTGAGAGTGAGATGGAGAAAGTTAAGAGGATGGGTGGAGAGGGAGAGAGAGAGAGAGAGAGAGAGAGAGAGAGAGAGATAGAGAGAGAGAGAGAGAGAGAGAGGTGGGGGAGAGGATGTTGTGGTGAGAGAGTGAGATGGAGAGAGAGAAGGGGGTGGGTGGAGAAGGAGAGAGAGAGAGAGAGAGAGAGAGAGAGAGAGAGAGAGAGAGAGAGAGAGAGAGAGCGAGAGAAAGAGAGAGAGGTGTGGGGGGTATGGAGAGAAGTCGTCGCACAAGGTTGGGCATCATTGCAGCCTGCTGCAACCAAGAGACGGAGAGTCTATTTACTATGAAGATAAAGATCATAATCATTGCTAATACGGCATTAACATGAGCTTATTGATATTCCTATATCTACACCTGCAATTCCCAATCCATGACGAAAACAAAAATTATGTAACATTCTTTAAACCGCAGGTTACTGAACCAGTACCGGGATAATACCAAGCCGCATTGACACGATATTGGCCGAGTAACCTGCTTTATCAGGATGCGTTTGTTTCAATTAATTTGTCAATGACGTTTCCACAGACTGCAGGAAGTTGTACATTTTTATGACACACCGACTTTATCAACTTGGCCGTGCGGCATTAAACGCTCGCTTGAATTACATTTTATTTGTCTGATGCGAAATGATGATAGTTGACGTGAGCTGCAAAATGGCTTTACTCTGAATATTCGTATCATAAAGGTCAGGGTATTACCCGCAGGGCATCTAATGAGATACGTTATTGCATTCGTATCTCGCGAGATCTCCTTCGATACGAGATCAAGAAAAGTATCTCGTATGTATTGAGTAGCCATTGGCGTAGTGATTTCCACCAGAATATGGTGGTAGAGAAAATTGAAACTTAAAAGGACGCGAGCGCTACTCTCTTCAGACAATATTAATTCACGTAAAACGAGATGATATAAAGCCTATAGTAGGCTGTATGACAAATAATTAACAGAAAAATAGTCCCTCTGAATTCGTCGTAAAATTCAAATCTTTAGCGCACAAAATGAGGGCAAGAATTTGCTGATGTTGCATAGTTGCCGACATCACACGAACCACTGGATGGATTGAGTCGATTTTAATGTCTGTATCAAGCTAGTGATACAGAGGTTAAGATGATACCAAAATCAACCCGATCCGCATTGCTCGCTTTACAGTCCGGTACGGAGATAGACTGGGTCCCGATTTGTCAGGTATCTGAAGTTGAGTCTGTGTAACAGTCTAGTCGTTGTGATGACGTAATGAGATGGCCGGGCATTACATTAGAGGTGTATTCTCGAAGAAGCCACGCCTCGATTTTTAGATTGACGTTATTGATGATTATATACGGTCATTAATGTTAACATCATCTAATGTTACATGTATTCTCAAAGGCACTCAACACTTCACCTTCAACGTCTAATCCTGTTTTGCTATTTCCAGCATAAAAGAGGAATGCGGCTTTAGCTATGCCCGCCCATCTCTAGCTAATCTCCACCCACGCTTCACCCGTGTTTGGATCGATCAAACTCTGGCATCCTTGAATCTCAATTTCCAGAAAACTATACAAGTAAGTTCTTGAATATTTTGAAACTAAATTAACCTTTGCTGTCAAATTAGTTTCAAAATCTTCAACAAAATGTTTATGAAGTAATAGGCCTAAATACATACAATTCGTACACTCGCCGGACTAGTAAGCGTTTATGACGGACATAATTACGCCATTCATGACGTAATTGATTATGAGGTCAGCCTGTGCGTGACGTTGATTATGACATCATTTGATTGATCAATAGATTGGATTCCTCTATTGATTGAGGCGTGCTGTCGTTCTGGGAGGAAATGTTCAACATCTCATAAATAATTCCAATACACCTCTATTCCTAAATGATCATTCTAATAGAAGAATTCATATCCAGCCACACCCGCCTATTTTAGCAAAACCCCGCTCACATTGCGTTTAGATTTGAATCGATGCATACATGATGGAGGAATCCAGTTTTAGGTGTTCCCACCCGTCTTTAGCTAAGCTCCATCCATTCTCCGCCCGTGTTGGGATCGACCAATCCCAGAATTCCCTGACAATCCATTTCCAGAAAACTATATAAGTAAGCTGTTGAATATATTTGAAACTAACTTGACTGGGTGCTGTTGCTGGCTATGGCAGCAACAGCGCCCAAACAAATTAGTTTCAAAATATTCAACTGCATGTTTAGTAAGTGGTAAAGACAAACAATGTGTACAACCTGACGGACTATTAAGCGTTTAAAACGGAATAAAGCGAGTCATTCATAACTTACTTGATTATGTCGCCAGCATACGCGTCACGTAGTTAATTATGAGGTCATTTGATTGACTGCCAAACTGGAATCCTCCATTACGCGTTTAATCGTAATTTTCCAGAATCGCAAATTCCAAGGTAAGTAAACAAGTAAGAGGCGGAAAATTTTGAAACTAATCTGATTGGGCCAGTTGCTGCCTATAGTAGCAGCAATAGCTGGCAGTCACGTTAGTTTCAAAATATTCAGTGGAATATTGATTAACTTGTACGTTCACCTAAGACGCGCAGTTCCTACCTGGTAGCGGTTGTTTACGTTTTCGATTTCCATGACGGAGTTAAGTAATTCTTTATCGTGATATCAGCTAGCATGTGACGTATTTGATCATGCCGTCAGATACATTTGGAGGGGTGGTGTTGATAAGAGAGAATTGTGTGATCAATCAATCAATCAGTCGGTGTGGTTACGCTAAGAAACCGGTGTGGTTACGCTAAGAAATAATACTAATACTAATAACAATAGCCATCAGAATACGGAATATACACCCCAACGACCACCACCAACCACCACCACCAGCACCACCACCGCCATCGCAGCCGCCGCCGCCGCCGCCACCCCAACACCCCTCCCACATGCCCGGATCTGAACATCATAAACACGCATCAAGATTTAAAATATCGTTAATTATATCATACAATATTTTTGGAAAAAAAATCAATGAAAATGAAATACTGACACTGCATTTCCCATTAATATATTCACTAAGAAAATGTTTGCAAGGGCAGGTTCAAAATTCATCAACTGTATGCCAGGATCAGAAACATTTATTGAATTTGGTACATACACATGCATATTTTGCTGCAGTACGATCACAACCGAGGTCTTCTCGCGAGATATCCACCAATCAAATTAGAACTAATTATGTATGGGCATGTTCAAGCAATCTAACATCAACAATAATTCCACAAAACGTGGCAAATTATCATGATTCAATTACCTTGGCTTGGATGCATATTTAGGTCAATACAGTCATTGATGTTGCTTTGTAATTGACTGTACATTTCGACTGTCACGTAGTCGATTATTAATGAGGGAATGATGTGGCATATTAAATACGTCAATTGACAGGAAGCGTCCATAAGCGCTTATAACCCTTTCACGCAAAAAAACGTCCAAAACCGGCCTCTGTATTGGTCTTAGGGAACGTACATTTTCAGATCAGCATAATATTATTTTTGATAAGTTTACGACTGGAATGACTTGCTCGGTTACCGAGTCAGTCATTCCAGTGGTAAATTCTCAAAAACTAGTCTTCTCTTGACCTGCAAATGGACATTAAATGAACAAATATTTAGATTTTTAGATAGATGGTTACCACCGCGCTGAGATTGTTCACCTAAACCTGTGTTAAAGGCCACCAGTCAGTTAGAACCAAGGATAAATTAACACACTTCAAACAGTATCAATTCTTGCCTTAAAGAACATCGAATCCCAAGTTATACTAGCCACGCCATGATATATTTTTCAACCAATCTGAAAAGGCATAGCCTGTGCTCTGCGGTACGTATAGGTATTATTATATTTTGGCAATGCACTCTAAAAACACAGCCACAAGATCAGGCTACCTTGTAATTACGAAAAAGGACACGTTTGTCTAGGTCAATAGGCGTTTTCTGGACTTATGCCCTATATACGTATTTTCCCGACTGAAGTACCATTCGCGAATACGGCCCCTGGAATCTTACATCTGTAATCTACCAGTACAATCGAGATTATCTGAAAAGGGATTAGCATCCTTTTGACCTTTTGAACCCTGAATTTCCAGCATCCCGATTTCATTGTAACTCTACATGTAAGCTGTTAACCCTTTAATGACTAAATTTGGTTAAGAATTAAAAAATATGGCCTTATTCAATGTACATTTGAAGGCCAAGGGAAGATAATTTTTTTTAATTTACCACTGGAATAACTTGCTCGGTTATCGAGTCAGTCATTTCAGTGGTGAATAGTCAAAAATAGTATTTTATTGGACTGCAAATTAATAGTCCTCAAGATAACGTCAGAGGCCGATTTTGGCGGCTTCGTCATGGATGAAAGGGTTACATATTTTGAAATTAATTTGACAGGAAGCGGTTGCTGCCATAGGCGGTGGACATACGCTGCAACAGCGACCAGTAAAATTAGTTTCAGAATATTCAACATCATGTTTATAAAATATTAAAGACACAATTCGTACAACGACGCATAGTCCGTCACCAATTATGCGCTCGTGACGTACTTATCTACGTCACTCGTGGCATCATTGATTATAAAGTCATCCTACGCGTCGCGTAGTTGATTGTGACGTCATATGACCTGATATGATGGATGGATAAAGTGGAAAGGTACATTGGATCGGTAGAGAAGCACCAATGTCCTCCAATCTAGTTAGGATCCAAATACCCGACATAAATTTGCTAACATCGCGGTTGTTTGTCCAGAATTTTAAATTTAGTGTTATTCATATCACGGAAACCATGGTAACATTTAACGGAATGTGTGTCTGTGTTTATCCCTTTAACACTCGAATCGGCCAAAAAAACGGCTTCTGCAGTTTTCTTTAGAAATGTCCGTTTGCAGACCAAGAGAAGACTATTTTTGAAAATTTACCACTTGAATGACTGGCTCGATAACTGAGCCAGTCATGCCAGTGGTCAATTAAAAAAAACACGCTTCTCTTGGTCTGCCACTCGACAGTTTCTATGAGAAAATTAAAATGTTCTTGAACAAATTTGAGGGTTAGTTGATAAGCTGAATAAACAAAATAACAGTGATAATGATTTACCGACGTGATCGTAAGATTGTGCCACTTCAAAAAACAACGCGGAGACGGAAAATAATGGATAGACACGTTTGTAAGAGGATGGTACAGCTCAGAAATAACCGTTCGTGTTGCGAAAACAAAATAAAACAAACTATTGAATATTTTGAATAGCATTGTATTAGAAGGCGTCTTGCATGAGGCAACAATGTCGCAGCAATGTTTTCTAATCCAATTATGTTCAAAATAGTCAGAATAACGTTCGCTACTAACTAACATATTTCTGGTTAGGAAACATTTTATCTTATTTATGGGCAGGACTGTATGTGTTCTGAATAAAGAAAGAGCTAGAGACGTAGCCGCGCATTCACTATTTACATCAACAGTAACATCTGCATTCGTAATTGACGATGAAAGAAGCCCCAGAAGCGACATGTGCGTTCGGAATTCAATATAGGAATCTATTTCCAGGTATGCCACGCCAATTTCTAAGTTTGCAACAACCATTTCTAGGTATGCCACGCCCAGTTCTAGGTATACCACGACCATTTCTATGTATGCCACCCCTATTTCTAGGTATGTCACGACCATTTCTAGCTAAGCCCCGCAATCCTTGCACGCGTGTTGAACTCAATTTGGTTATTTTCAAACCTGAAATAACAGAACCCTATTTCAAGGTAACTATACAGGTAAGTTGTTGAATATTTTGACTTGGTGTTCTTGCTGCCTATGGAAGCAACAGCGGCCATGCAATCAAGTTGATTTTCAAAGCATTAAACAGCATGTTTATTAAATAGTAAATCCATCCAAGACACAATTAGTACATTTAACAGACTTTTCAATCATTCATGACGGAGCTAGATACGTAACTATATATTGTGACGTCAGCCTCTGCTGGGCCGTAATTGAAAATGACGTCATATACCTGCGCGACAGATCGGATAGCTCCGTTATGATATATCGGATTTCGATAAAGATCGTGATTTATTTACATTGTTAAGCTGAAAAGGTTTAACAATCCATGGTTAATTTGTGAAATTACGTTGCTTGGATGGTGATGCTGGCTTGGGTTACAACAACTTCCGGTGAAATTAATTACAAAATATGCAATTGAAGAATCCAGTTTTAGCTAGGCCTTGTCCATCTCTAACTACGCTCCACCAACACTTTGTCTGTGTTGGATCCCTGCACGCTCTGAATCTTAATTTCCAGAAAACTATAAAGATGTTGAATATTTTGAAACTAATTTGACTGGGTGCTGTTGCTGCCTATGCGTCTACGATTAACTACAATTTAATAAACATTCTTTAGATTATTTTGTGGTTTGGCGCTGTTGATCTCATAGGCCCAGTCAAGCCGGTTTTAAAATCTGCAACACCCTACCTAGTACCCGCATAGCTAACTTGAAATTTGAATTCTGAGAATGCGGGGTTAAAAGTTTCAAACCAATTCTAATACGTGCACACGATAGTCGGAGAATTCACCTTTCCAGAGTATCCATCGATGATATGACGTCATATAACGTCATACGCAGCTAAGTGGCGTGTAGTGTGACGTCATAATCATTACGCCATAAATGATTCTATTAGACCCGTCTTTAACGCTTAATAGTCCGACACGTTGTACGAATTGTATCTCTGTACTATTTAATAAACATGCTGTTGAATATTTCGAAACTAATTTGACTGGGCGCTGTTGCTGTCAAATATTCAACGGCTTACCTGTATGGTTTACTGGAAATTGATTGTCAGGATCTTCAGAGATCAATCGATCCCAACACGACCGAGGTGTGTGGAGCTTAGATAGAGATGGGCGCGGCATAGCTAAAATGCTCAATACAGCTATTATGGCTGCGTCTCGACCAGGCCATCACATCCAATAAATCGTCTCACATTTTACCATGCAATATATTGAGATATCCTGACTATTCCGATATATCACACTGTGTATTTTCAATATATCGCGATATTACATATGACTATTCTGCATCCTAACATCTCACAATTTAACATGCAATATCTCGAGAAATATCACACTGTATATATTCAATATATCGCGGTATTACCTATGATTATTCTGCATCCTAACATCTTCTCACATTTTAACATGCAATGTATCGATATATCGTGACTATATCAATATATCACACTGTGTATATTCAATATATCGGGATATTACCCATACCTATTCTGCATCCTAATATATGGCAACATACATTGAGCTGGATTTTTGATAAATCGTTTAACAGTATCAATATGAACGCATGGTTAAGTAGTGGATCCATAGTGTGAAGAATTAAAGCGGGAATCTCGCACCACCTGAGAAACATATGCCTTAGTTAATAGAAACCACCTACAATCACACCTGTACAATAACACCACCTGGCTATAAGAGCCAAAATAGGGCGATACATTACGAAGCACGTACACCACTTTGAGTCTACATGTGCGTGTGTAGGTATATGCGCGCGTGCGTGTGACCGTGGTTGTGCGCGTATGTGCGTGCGTGCGTAGGTGTGTGCGTGTGTGTGCGTGGGAGCGTGCGTTCGTACGTGCGTGGGAGCGTTCGTGCTTGCGTGTGTAAGTATATGCCTGCGTGCGTGCGTGTGTGTGTGCGTGTGTGCGTGCATGGGACCTGCGTTCGTGTGTACACGCGTGCGCGCGTAAGCGTGTGCGCGTGCGTGCGTGCGTGCGTGCGTGCGTGCGTGCGTGTGCATTGTAGGAAGCTGAGAGGTGCTGTGTTGTTATACTGAATTATGTGTGGTAAGTGTACATCCAAGCATGCTTTCACATTGTCCGAGTATCGATCATGCTGAGGGTAAAAGCAAATTTGGAATTATGTACTCATGTATGTGTTTTAACACTTAAATTGCCAAATGTGTTCACGAAAATCTAAATATGTGTTAATTACATGCCAATTTGCGGGCCATGAGACGATTGTATTTGAAATCTTACCACTGGAATGACAGGCTCGGTTATCGAGCCAGTCATTCCAGTGCAAAAAATTCAAAAATAGTCTTATCTTGGCCTACAGATGGGCAATCTTCGCCATTAACCCGTTAAATGCGGATCGGCCATAGCCTATGGTTAAGTAGTGGGTGACTAGCCAGGTAACGGACATTGACAACAGCAACGAGCATCTGCCGTTAATGATGTTCCCATTGCTGTACGATGAATAGAGCTGTGTCTTCCGAGTGGCCTCACGGGATAAGGAATAATCCACGGAAATACATAACTAATACAAGTTTCCCCCTACCAACACACATCCCATTACCACACCACTATAACTTTGCATCCTCGTGTACGGAATTACAATGCAGACAGAAGAGCAATCACAGTTTGTCATTTCGTTATTAATCACCAATGTCCAAACAAAGTAATAACAACGTTTCTATTGTTGTTGCAGTTGATAATGCCGATGGCGACGGTAATGGCGATGGGGCTGACAACGGTTATGGCGATGACGATGACGGAAATGACTATGACGACGATGATGGCGATCACGATGGTGACTATGCTGGTGATGACGATTTCGACGATGATGGGAATGCCAGTGTTGTTGTTGTTTTTGTTGTTGTTATCCTTGCAGTTTTGTAGTTGTTGTACTAGTAGTAGTAGTAGTAGTAGTAGTAGTAGTAGTAGTAGTAATAGTAGTAGTAGTAGTAGTAGTGGTAGTAGTAGTAGTAGCAGCAGCAGCAGCAGAAGCAGCAGCAGCAGCAGCAGCAGCAGCAGTAACGGCAACAGCAGCAGCAGTAGTAGTGGCGGCGGTGGCGGCGGCGGCGGCAGTAGCAGCAGCAGGAGTTGCTACCGCTGTCGCGGACGCGCCGTCCTGGTCGGCGTTGTTTATCGTTTACTTACTCACCGTTATGTTCTTTTACAGGGGCAATGACAATCAAATCCATTCACATGTTGCAGGATACGCGAAGTCCAGAGTGTGTATTGAGCTGAGAGTCTATTGGAAACTAATGTATGAACAAAACCCAGGAACAAAACACATTATTCTCTATGCCTTTTTCTCAAGTTAATAATGTTAATGTGAGGGCAATAAGATCAACGATATATATTTACATATCTTGAATTTTATGAACAAGTTATTTAATTAGGAGCCTATTTATTTAACGATACATTATTTAGGCAGGTGAAAACGTTCTATATATTTTATTCACGACCCACAACACATGAAATCAAATTCACACCTAAATAAATGACCACAGGCTAGGTGCAAAATAAAAACACTTGAAAATCCCTTAAGAAAGTATTAACAATGGATTTTATCCACGAGTTACATCGATTACACGGTGTGTTCCGTTTCACCTGTATTAACGGCGACTGTGTCCTCAGCGCTGACAGTGACGGAGCGTTTCCGCGATACTCCACTGGCGGTGGTGATAATGATAACAGAGGTGCTCAGAGAGAATCGGTTCCTATATAGTGGCTTAGCTTGACAGGCCATCGAGGAATCAATCGCAGACTCCCAGACACAGAGAGTGGTTCGCCGAGCTGTTGTTTCTTCAACTATACAGCACACGCCGTGTCCGCGATGTTCAATTGCAGCTGGCGATGACAGTAATCACGTCTCGCTGTGGATATGTGATGAGAAGCAGGAATCGCTAACAACAAAGCCCGGAGATAATTACTTTATCGTTAACTCTATTTAAGAGGATGGTTAAGACATCATAATGCTAGTATAGACAAATTATGCTCGTTATCTCACTATCTCGCTGCTGTAAGCCACCGGATAATAATTGTAATGGCCAATATTATCTCTGGACCTGCTGACTATTATGAAAGCAGTTTGAAGGAAAGTTGTTGGTGGCTTAGTCACCAACAACTTTCAGTCAAATTGTTTTAAAAATATTCAGCATATTCAGAGGTAAACCTCATGGAAAATCCAGTCTGTAGAGCGCTATTAGCGAAGTATGTGCGGTACATTTGGCTCAAACGCGCGTGATCGAGTCGCTTCTACCGTTTTGAAGTCGAAAGATGAAAGCACCTTACCAAGTAATACATATAATGCTGTTTATTTTGAAACTAATTTGTCTGGGCGCTGTTACTACATTGTTCAAATGGATAGCTGGTGCGTGTGTATATTCGTGTATGAGCATGCAATATTTCCTTGAAAGTTATTGAAAATCCATCGTTCATACATGCGCACGTACGACGACCACTTTCCCAATGGCTTGTCTATTGTTTCGGATTTCAATGCAATACAATCGATGGATTTTGAGACGATATTTCTGCTCGCGCATAGCCGAACACTGCGCAACTCAACAAGTGCCATGTTGCCAGATCCTCAACATCGTGGCACTATCAAACAAGCTTAGGTGATAAAGGGATGCTAATCTCATCTCAAGTGTTGTATTGCACCGATAGATTCTGGCTTATAAAATCCATATCACTCATATTCTGTCACATTCCCTTATCTTTATCAAATGTATCTGTTTTGTAATGTCGCTTAAATGTTGAACAGTGATTAGCACCATTTTCTCTCCTCACGCGATAGTGCGTGATGCCATGTATGTGCCAATGCATTACATTCTTTAATATGTTTTAGGCATCACGTTGCATATTTTGAAGCTATTGCCATTGCTATTGCTGATAATGACCAACTTACAGTCAAATTATTTTCAAAATATTAACAGCTTATCTGTATGATTGCTTTTATGCCACATTGTCAAACAATAGCTGACACCTCTATGACTGAGAGTACATACCGCGGCAAACACGCAATGTTGTTTTCTGATTGGTTGAAAATTATATCATAACCGCCACCATAGGCTGTAGAAATATATCAACATTTAGTTACTAAAGCCTGAATATCGTTTGTTGTCGGCATGATAAAAACCTAAAATGTCAGTCATAGATTATGAGTAGCAAATTCTACCACCTGAATGCTTAATATAAGAACAGGTGAGATTTCCTATAAGTGAATAATTATATGCACGTACACCATTATAGCATTCAACAGCGACACGATTATAGAAATCGTGGAATCAAGTTGTTGCTATGCCCCCCCCCCCCCCAATCGCAAGCTAAGCGCTCCACGCACGCGTTGCCCGTGTTTGGATTGATCGATGGCTGTGCTCTCTGAATAGCAATTTCCAGAAAACTATACAGGATATATTTTGAAACTAATTTGAACGGGGACAGAAATAGCACCCAGCCAAATTAGTTTCAAAATATTCGACTGTATGTATGATTGCTGTATTCTGCGGTTGTAGTAAGTAGAACCATCCTACAGCTGCAATCGACCCTTCTTCGCTTTTGCCCAATGTGTCTAGTACTCAGCAAACATTTTTAGCTTCCTCGGGTCCATTCTTGGTTTGACTGTACCGACTCCTGCTTTCTTGACGTCACCTCGTAGTACGCTTGCCATATTTATTGAATGATGTCCACTCATGGCTTTGCATTTGCAGGCTCCCAGTTGGGCGAATTCCAAGATGCTGGTGTGTGCCCTGGTCTCATTAGCACATGGCCAAACATGGACTATCTTTGCTGGGCGACTGTTCCGGACAGCGGCGATGTACACATCTTGTATAGTTCAGCATCTTATGGACATTATGCTGTCTGGGCATCGTGCCCAGTGTTGGCGCGTAGGTATTTGCGATAGCAGGCACCACGTGTGTCAAGGGCTGCATTTGGAGCTGCCAGGTTGCTACTGTCATAGAGCACCAAGGATACGCGATTTACATTGCATAAACATAGTATTTGATCTACGAATCCGTAGCTTCCAGAAGGACTGGAAAGCTATGTTCCCATTGACGCAGCGTGCAGCAATGTCAGCAGTACTACATAGCAGTGATCCCAGGATTTTACTTTTCCTCCCTGTTTCGCCGCCACGAAGTGGGTTGTCATTTTCTTTAGTTTCATGCTTTGTAGAGAGGTATATGCGGGTGAACTCTGTTTTGGATTCATTCATAAAGAGATTGCCAATTTTTAGTTTGCTTGCAGCTATTGGGAGAAGTTCGTCAACAGGTTTCTTTTCCTTAGCTATGAAGTCCACGTCGTCGGCTTATTGCATCTCTAGCGGCATACCCAATATGGACACTGGTCGTGTGGAATTTTCCTGCACAGATTCAATGCAACTGCTAGGTAACATGTGAAAAGCCCAGGGGATAGACAATCTCCCTGTGGAGAACCGTTGAAGTCGTCGATCTTGTCTCTGATGCGGCATAAGGTAACATTGGGTATGGTCTTCCCTTCGCTGTTGAAGAACACAATGCGCTGCAGATTGGCTGGAGGCCAGGTGGCGTCTTGGCCTTGTGTAGGGAGATAAGGGTGCCTTGGCTTACATCATCGATGTGAAAGTTGTGCAAAAAAGCTGAATGCCATCAGGTCCAGAAGCAACTCCATCTTCAGGGCTTTGAGTGCCTTCTAAATTTCTGCTATTTTAATTGGTCTTAGTAGTGGCCTGGGGTCTCTCGAGAACGGGGTCAAGGTCTCAACACAATGGGCAGTGAGCTGAATTGTCTTGGCGTTGCCTTGGTCAGTCCCGATAAAGTGTCCTTCAGATTTGTGGGCAGTGGATGATGGTGTGTTGTCAATAACTCCCAGGGCTCGGGATGCCTGGAGCATTTTGTGACAGTCATTAAGTGGCAGTGATTTCATCTGCTAGGTAGTCTGCTTGTTGAATAGCAAGCCATTTAAAGCAGTCGCTGATGTGGCGCAGACTGTTAATGCGTTCCATGCGTAGTTTGGTGCTGACATCACTTTGGCCACGTTAATAGATGCGCGGCCACGTCACGCCACGTTGTTGATTATGACGTTTTATGGTTGACAGAGAAACTGGAATATTCCATTGCTATCAGCACCAACATGTTCAAGTGTCCCGAGGGCAGGCAAAAGCACTTACCTATAGCGTTATCAATCAATGATCACAATAAATACGTACCCACAAAGCAGAAATTATAGGTGAATTATATTAGTAAAAGAATGCCATACCGACAACACTTCCAGTAACAGCGTCCAGTCAAATTATTTTCAGAATAGTCAACAGAATGTTTATTAAATAGTAAAGCCATACATTTCGTACAACTTGACGGGCTATTAAATGTTAATGGATCGCTTACATACGTCATTAATGACGTAATTGATTATGACGTCAGTGCACATGTGACGTAGTTTATTATGACGTCATATGACTGATCGACAGCCTGGATCCCTCTCTTCAGACACGCAATACACGGGAACTGCCTGTGACCTGACTAGGCAACAAGCTCCACACGATTCTTGCACCAGCGACGTACAGTATTTGTTGACCCATACGGTAGAATATCCACAAGAGCAATATATTATCACAATCGGACACCGTAGCTAATGAGCTGATTAATGTACACTTTTCTTCTGCCGTGACACATCCTTTGTAACATACTAACCAACGCTCAGTTAGTCAACAAAAGTACCGCATGCAGGGTCTGGTTCACTGTTTGTTCCTTACCTCAATGTAAGAGGTCAACAACAACTACAATCGCACGCTAGTCCCGAGGGACAGCTAATGCCACTTACCTATCTGGTAACGAATCTGTTACCACGAGTAGCAAACCTGCCAACCACCACATTATATTTCTAGTCCAGCGAGACAACAGTCACAATTCAGGAAATCAGTCTTCCAGTCAATCGTATGAAGGCAGTGTCATAATCAACTACGTCACACATAGGCTGATGTCATAACCAATTACGTCATGGATGATGCGATATAGTCCTTAAACGCGTAATAGTCCGTCAAGTTGTACGAATTATGTGTTTTACTATTTAATTAACATATTGTTAAATATTTTGAAACTAATTTGACATAGCGCGGTTGCTGATATTGGCAGCAACAGCACCAAGTCAAATTAGTTTCAAAATATTGAACAGCTTGCATAAATAGTTTTCTGATAATTGGGATTCAGAGAGCTCAGCGCTCGATTGATCCCATCACGTGTAAAGGATTGGTGGAGCTTAGCTAGAGATGGACGGGGCATAGCTAAAACTTGATTTCTCCATTAGCTATCAGCCCAAGGTCACAATAAGACGCCATTGACTAACAATCGGGCAAATGCTCAATTTTCCTCTACAGTGACACATCATTTACAATATATTAACCAACAATCACTTAGTAAAAAAATACCGTATACGAGTGTAACAGGGTCTGGCTCATTCTGTGTTCCTGTCCTCTGTAAGAAGGCAAACAGCTGCAGTCCTAGTCCCATACTAATTGCGAGGATCAGGATTACTACTTACCAGTGCGGCGGTGGCGAATTTTCCTAGATTGATAAATCACCAGCCGCCATCTAATCCACTCAACTAACAACCAACGCCTCCATATGTGATAAATGAACAGTGTTATAGGCCAGTACACCTATCATCGAACCCGTCCAGTTTGACCTATGCTCCGCCCCATCTCTAGTTAAGCTCCGCCCACACCTCGCTCGTATTTGGATCGATCGATCGCTGAATCTTCTTGACTATCAATTTAAAACAAATTATACAAAGGCAACAACAGCGCTCAGTCAAATTAGTTTCAAAATATTCAACATAATGTTTATTAAATGGTAAAGACATACAATTTGTACAACGTATAGGACCATTAAGTGTAGCCAGGTAGTTTATTATGACGTCATATGATTGAGTGAGGACATGTATTTATGAATTCCAACTAATCATGAGGTGAACATATGCTCAAATGAACAGCAAATTGCAACATCATTCTTTTATCGGCATGAGGGTAACATTACAACTGTCGCCCCTATTAAGCTTACAGACGAGCCCATTCCTGAGTATTTGTCACAAAGCTGGAACAATACACTGAGACATGGATGCAAAATAGTCAACCATTTATTTAAAAAGTTCAACACATGTTATAACCATATCGCAGTCACTGCCAATATCCACACCCGATCATTGCGCTTACATTCACTCCATTTTCAAATCCTGCTAGATGCACACACCACAACCGTCAATCACAATAATAATATTTCACCATACTTTTAAATAACGTTATACTGTTATATTGAAATACGATAATAATGTAACACTATAGTAATAATTGTAATACTACTACGGATAGAAATCTCAGTTGATTTTGTATTTACGAAGTGTAATTTGATAGAAACTACTTCGACTGGTGGCCACCAAAGAATCAAATTGGAATAGACAAATACAAATCAATATGCTGCTTTGTTAAACATCATAAAAAATAATTATCAGATGACGTATCTGTCACAGATTTGCAAAATAGTATTAAAGCAGTGACATCTAATGGAAAGGTTACAGAAGAAATCAATACCAATGAAAAAGCGGTTCGACATTAAAGCAAAGCTAAATGTCGGGAATTCCTAAAATTGTGCATTCCCTAAAGAACTTGCGATTAGCAGGCAAGATATGGATTCAAGAAACTCGAGACTATAAAGCATCACAATGTGTCGAAGAGAGTGAATATAAGATGGAGTTCAGAAGGGCTTGTAGAGTGTAGCTAACGCGACAGGCGGCCAACACAGGCAGGTAGCCAATGGGGCAAGTGCACCCCGACTAGATTTCATTCTTGCCCCAACCCACCCACCCACCCACCCACCCACCCCACCCCCAGCTCCAGCTACAATCATGCGCATGTTTTTTCTTTTTTTCATTTTTAACCTAGGTTGTAACAGTTTGCTTATTGAGATCTATGTTTGATCACTCTTGTATCACTTTAATCGTCACGTTGATAAAAATACTACCTCTGCAGTGATCTTGAGAAATATCCATTTGCATGCTAAGAGATAAATATTTTTGAAAATTATCACTGGAATGACTGGCTCGGTAACCGAGCCAGTCATTCCAGTGTAAAATTGTCCAAAAATACTCTTCTCGGTCTGTAATTGGACCCTGGCTAAGCAGACATTTGAATTTTCTTGACTATTATACTTTTGATGAATGCCCATTTGAATGATAACAGAAATGTGTTTTTTTGGTAAATATTCCTTATAAATTTAGACAAATACTCTTTTTGGCTGCAAAAATCAAACACTTAAAAAGCATTGGTAATTAAGTGGTTAATTGAAATAAATAGTATTTTGAGCGCTTTAATGCGCTGTTGACACAAAATGGGTTAAGGCAGACTGGTACCACCAACAACAGTATAGCATCCCACCATCCCCATTGGTGGCAACATAATGTATTACATGAGCTAACGCTGTAAAACAGGCCTAAGCAGCAATAGTACTCTGTGTAACCTGTGCATATATTCAGTATAAATCTATAATTTTATTTTATGCTATAATGTATCTATATCATCTTTAATCACAGGCCCTTGAGTTACAATCCGAATTCCCTCCCGACCACCCTCACTATTATTAACATGGAGTAGATAGATGGTATCATGGTATGGCCGGATTTGTAACTAAAATTGAAGGACATGTATTTCAACTGTTCATCATCATTGAAGCCGATCGCTAGGTCATGGCATGCTGATGTGCTCATGGCCAGTGCGCCTACCGCATGCGAACGAATATCATCCATTCTAAAGCAATCATATTTATAGAATCACTTTCATTCATAAATTCACGCAATATTTCAAACGCGTGTGAATCTTAAAATCTACGCTGCATGCTCATTTGATCTTTTAATGAGTGGTGTAGGTTATAATGTGAAAATGCTGCAAACAAATTTTTAAAAATAAATAATAAACAATAAATTTATTTTTATTATTTCTTTATATTAAACAGAGTTGTTTTGATAACACCCAGAAACATATTTTGCGAAAGCTTGCCACTGAAATGAAATGATGCAGACAGTTGTTCCTGTAGGGGAGGGGTTTCTAACATACGCAGCTCTTGTCCAGCAAGTGGACATTTCTCAAGACCATTTCAGAAGCAAGTTTGCTGGCTTTTAACGGCATATTAAAAAATTAGGTCATAGAGGATATTCCAAGTGCATGCTCTATGGCTTTGCGCTGTAATGGCCTAACCAGGTAAACGACTTCTGAAGTGGGCTTCAGTTTCTGGACAAGTGAAGAATATTTTATAAATCGCGCATTATACCCAATCCAAACGTTAAGCAGCAGAGACGTGTTGTTAATGTACTACTGCAAGTCTTGTTGATCTGTCGGTTTTCCCAATACAACGATTCAGAAAACCTGCAAAAAATCATTGACAAATTTTGGAAAACGAAAAAGAACTAAAATGGGCCAAAATAATAATAATAATTTAAAAACCAACTAATGGTCCACGTTATCCAATTTTTTAGGTTTTCCGGAGAAGGAACCCCGAACCCGTCTGATGTGACTTTCTACATCCCGTAGCTCGTGCCCCTTCAATGAATGGCACCTGGCTACGCGCCTAGGACAACCACAAGAACAACATCTTGCAAGCGCGTCTGTTTGATTCTGAAACATTTCGTATGCCGATAAATAAAAAGGAAGAAAGGTAACGTGGATGTCCACGAGCTGCAGGTGGGCGCGGACCACTATACTGGAGAAAATGCAATCAAGGGCTTTAAACGACACATTACAAATCTAGCTGCTCCACATACCAACAGCAACTCCTATGAGCTATCTAGGCCTTGTCCCAAACAAGGTATCTCACAGAGGAAACATTATGGGATATAGTCCATCGGTTTCAAGAACCCACCCGTGCACCCCACCCAATCATTCAAATAGCAGTTGGTCTGTTACTTTGGAAAATGCTGATTGACAATATATATATATATATATATATATATATATATATATATATATATATATATATATATATATATATATATATATATATATATATATATATATATATATATATATATATATATATATATATATATATATATATATATATATATATATATGTTAAACTGGTGCTCACTATGTTTTTAATGTGTTAAAGCGATGCTAATCTCTTCTGAACTGTTGTATTGTATCGATAGAGTATGGTTTATAGATTCCATGTCAGTCATATCCTGTTACATTCCCGTTTCTGTATCACAATTATCTGCTTTGTAATATCGCGTAAATGTTGAACAGTGATCGCCGCCATTGTGTCTCCTCAAGCGATAGTATGTGATGTCCTATAAGTGCCAATGCATTACATTATTTATTATATAATAGTCATCTTGTTGACTATTTTGGAACTAATTTGACTGGAAGTTGTTGCTGCCCAAGACAGTTTGCATAGTTTATGAGTGGCATATTAGATCACCTGAATAGCTATCAAGAGATGAGATTAGTTATCCTTTAAAGTTATGCGTGTGACCCATAACGCAGCCGATTATATTAAGGGGTAGGGATAACACGAATGGCTCAATATTTTGATACATCATATTAAACTAACACATGTCCAATCAAAATGTTGCTCTTATAGGCATCTATTTGGTATACGATATAGGCAAATCAATCGAGTAATTAGGCCGTAGAGGTCAATAGGTTACCAATTTTTCCCACTGCTTAAACTCGGACAAATGTGCATCGTTGTGACGGACAACGTGCTAATAAAGGAATACACTAAATGTTAGCTACTTGAAATAAGTATTAGCCTCCATCTGACAACTGTAAAGGGCCAATGTTCATTTATTTCATGACATTTTGTTATTATGACAACTAACAGAATGTCCATTTTTGAAAATAGCGACAAAATGCAACTATGGAGTACCGAAAAATGAAGATACTTTCGCATCTACATAACCTAAAGTAAGGACTTACCACTTAGAACGCTCCTTACCCTGGTGGGAAAACCCCGGAATTCGCTGGATATCCTAGCATTTTTAGCTCGGATTAGCCTGGAATGATGCCAGGATATCCTGGAATATCCTGGCATTACATAGCGCGGAAAAGCCAGGACGGTAATTCGGACAGGAAAAGCCAGGATATTATACATTGAGAAAAGCCAGGAATAGCCTGGAAAAGCCAGGAACGTTAAATGAACTAGTGAGCCATGAAAACCCAGGATTGCTCATATAAATCGGCTAAAACCAGGAATAGCCTGGACAAGTCAGGAATAGCCTGGAAAAGCCAGGAATATCCAGGAAAAGCCAGGAATAGCCCGGAAAAGTCAGGAATAACCTGAAAGCATCAGGAATAGCCTGGGAAAGCCAGGAATATCCCGGAAAATCAAGGAATAGCCTGGAAAAGCCAGAAATAGCCTGGCGAAATGTCAGGAAAAGCCTGGAAAAGCCAGGAATATCTCGGAAAAGACTGGGAAGAGCCAGGAATAACCCGGAAAAGCCAGGAATAGCCCGGAAAAAAAATTCAGAAATAGCCTGAAAACGCCTGGAATAGCACGGAAAAACTAGGTATAGCCTGAATACATCAAGAGTATCCCGGAAAAGCCAGCAACAGACCAGAGAAGCAACGAATAGCCTGGAAACGCCCGAATTAACGCAGGAATAGCCAGAAATAACCCATGAATAGGCCGGAAAATATATGAATAACTCGCAAAAAGCCAGGAATAGCCCAGCAAAGTAAGGAATAGCCTGGAAAAGACGGATATAGCCCGGGGGGTGGGGGGGGGGGAGGAAATGTCAGGAATAGCCTGCAAACGCCAGGAATAGCTCGGAAAAGCCTGGGAAAAGCCAAGAATAACCTAGTAAAGCCAGGAATAACTCGTAAATGCCAGGAATAGGCTGGAAAAGCCAGGAATAGTCCGGAAAAGCCAGCAATTGCTCGAAAAAGTCAGGCATAGCCCGAAAACAGCCAAGAATAGCTCGGAAAAGCCAGGAATAACCTGCAAAAGCCTGGAATATACTTGAATCACATACTCCCACAACCTCGCACATGCTTAACCGCATGCTCGTGCATCCATGCACATGCTTAACCACATGCTCCCGCAACCTCACGTAGGCTTAACCGCATGATCCCACAGGTTAACCGTGTGCTCCTTTACCCTCAGGGACCCTTAACAACATGCTCTCGCTACCTCGTGCACTCATAGACGTCTGCTCTCGCAACCTCGCGCACGCTTTACTGCATGCTTCAGCACACTCTGTCAACATGGCCGCAGTAAAACATCCATTGAATATATTGAAGAGTTTATGTAGAATGTCGTTTCTGCCAAATGCAATGCCAGCCTCCAGTGCATGGAATTCCTTCAGTATAATCATGAGTATCTAGGTACAGCACTGTGCAAATGCAAATAAATTAAGAAATATAATGTACCAAGCAGACTCTACCTTTCAAATGTGCATCCACTTCATTTAAAACTATTAACACAAATTTGTTCTGGAAAATTTAATTTTGGTAGAAAATGTGCATTTTCAACCCAAGAAAAAACTATTTTTGAAGACTTACCACTTGAATGACTGCCTTGGGTATCAAGCCAGTGACCCCTGTGGTAAGTTTTCAAAAAGTCTTCTCTTGGTCTGTAATTGGGAATGTCTGTTCTTGTCTGTGCATATTAACTGTGAATTCAGACAATCAATGACTTTCTTTGTGGCATATTCTCATTAATCACATAATAAATTCTCAAAATATTCAGTTTTCATCTATAGTTTCATTCCCCTGCACATTCATTCTTATGGTGCAAATGATTCATGTATAGGATATGTATATATATATATATATATATATATATATATATATATATATATATATATATATATATATATATATATATATATATATATATATATATATATATATATATATATATATATATATATATATATATATATATATATATATATATATATATATATATATATATTTATATATATAATGCAAGGGGCCTGTATCGCTCACCTAGAAGTATTGGCCACGGGCACAACCGAACAAAATGGGATGACCACTGGACAAATTTACCAATCTAATTTCTGTGAAGGTTTAGTCAAGATTTATTAAAATTGGTCTAGCCATTAATCATGTAATTAGTCATTCGCAAAAATTTACATAAAATACATGTCCGGCATACAACCTATATTTTGATTGATTTATGCTGGACATAATTTTTCATGTGTCTACTTTCCATGTACAAACTTTAATGGCGTTTAGGCCCTAATCATATCTCCTAAATTTCGGCCTGATCCGTTCAGCGGTTCTGGAGAAGTTATTTTTGATAAAACTACGTCATCCAACATGGCCACCGACGCGTTTTCCCAATCAAGTTCTTTTAAACAAACTTGGCTCAGCTGTTGCTTCAGATGATGTTTCCTGAGTTTTGAATCGATCCCCATGCGGTTGCTGAGAAGACTTTTTCCTTTTTTAAAACGTTTATGAAAATCAGTCAAAATGCTTTAAGGATGCTTCCTGCCAAATATTCTTGAAACCGGCCAATCAGTTCTCGAGAAGACATTTAAAATGTCCTATTACTTTTTTTGGCTCTTAGCCTAGATGATATGCCAGGAAATGCCGGGATTCCACATGCTAAAGGATTCCTGGCTTTTCATGGCTTGCAGAGTTCGGAGTAAGCGCGGAAATGCCAGGTTATCCCAGCAACAACTACCAGTCAGTTTAGCTTCAAAATAGTCAACATCCTTTCTTTTGCTTTTACCATTTCTGGTCTGCATGGTATAAAGGGTTAAGCAATTATTAAATAATCTTTGCAAAGCAACGTTGTTAGTTAACAGCAAATAATAACCCCATATGCACACAGTTGTTGAATCCAGTTTCTAAGTCAATCTTGTGACGTCATAATCAACCGCGTATTCTGTAGGCTGACGTCATAACCAATTACGGCATGAATTTAGTCTCCATTAAACGGTTGATAGTCCCTCAGGTTGGATGACGTGTACGTCGTTTCGACCCTGTGTCTTATTCATGACCAGCTCGGCTTCAAATTCAGCTAAATAGAAACATTTTTAAAACAGGTGATTTGACTGAAATTTGATGTTACATTAACAACTACATGTATTGGCAAATATCACTGGCCACTGGCTAAAATATGTATTATGTTATGCTGAATTAGTCTGTTTATAATAACAACATTGTATACGCATCCAAACTATGCTTCCTGTTTTAGTATCTCTATCAGAGTAACACTCATGTGTAGTTCCATCTTGAATTTTCTCTCATTTTGATTGGAAATAGATCTTTATTTACCATGTGGAACTCTTTATCCATCTACAACGTGGTTGAAGTGTATTCGTTTATTGGCATGAGTTTGCATATAACGGAATAGATAATGGCTTTATGAATTACTTGTGTATTTAGATGATTGTTAATTCGTATTTTTCTTTTGCGTAATTGCGTTACTAATACATGTTATCTATGGCATAGAGACACGGATGAATATATGATTAAAATGGAATTGAACCGATTTCCTTTTGAAAAGTAGCTATGTGGATACTGGTAGATATTTCTTTTTAAATAAATCGAGTAGAATGCATTAGTCTTGTATTAAAAATATGTTTCTGTCAGACTAGTTTAAAAATATTCATCATAATTTATCCCGCATGTTCTTGAATTTGTCTTGAGAACGAAAGGTTAAACTAATAGCACGACATACTTCACAGCGTGTCGTGTCGCCATGATTAAATATAGCTGATAAGCACTTCACTGAAGGGCTAAGATAGTGACGTCCGCGAAATTAATCAACAGTATTACATTATGAAACCAGTTTTATTTAATTTGGCACTGTGTCCACAAAATCACAATCCAGTATTTGACCATTGGCGAATTGCTTCAAGTAACCACAATAATATGAGGATATTGAAAATTGTCACCTATCAAGATGATCAGAGATGGGTTTAAAAAAAAAAAGTACTGCATTGCGGTTCAATCGTCCTTTCCAAATTTATCCATATCATATGACGTCATAATTAACTAAGTGACGTGTAAGCTGACGTCATAATCATTCCAAATAGTCCATCTTTAACGCTTAATACTCCGACACGTTGTTAGAATTGTATGACTTTGCTAATTAATAAACATTCTGTTGAATATTTTGAAACTAATTTGACTGGGCGCTGTTGCTGCTATAGGCAGCAGCAGCACCCAGTCAAATTAGTTCCAAACTATTCAACAGCTTACGTGTATTGTTTTCTGGAATTTGATAGCCAGGGAGTTCAGAGATAGATCGATCTCAACACGAGCGAGGTGTGGGTGGAGCTTAGTTAGGGATGGGCGGGGCATAGCTTAAACTTGAAAAGGTCCATTGCAATACTAGCTTTTTATTTTAAGAGGCATGTGCAAAGAAATGATAATGCCGCGATAAAAGGTTAGAATACATCAACGTAACAACAGAGGAGCCTGAACAAACAGCACTTATCATTGTACCTTTGCACTTTTAGCTATGCCCCGCCGATCTCCATCTAAGCCCCACCCACACCACGTCCGTGTTGGTATCGATCGATCTTTGAATTATACATGTAATCTGTTCAATATTGTGGAACTAATTTGACTGGGTGTTGTTGCTGCCTATGCCAGCAACAGCGACCCATCGAATTAGTTTCAAAATAGTCAACAGAATGTTTATTACATAGTAAAGACATGCAATTCGTACAACGTGTTGGCCTATTAAGCATGCTAGACGGACCCTATTGAATCATTCATGACGTAATGTTTATGACGTCATCATAGACGGCACCTAGGTAATTAGGAAGCCATATGACGTCAGCTGATCGATGGATAAACTGGAAAGGTGAATTAGAGTATATGTTACACCAAGAGAAAACAACAGTAAAACATTATACAACCGAAGGCAGAGCATTTGTATAACTATTAATATATATATATATATATATATATATATATATATATATATATATTATATATATATATATATATATATATATATATATATATATATATATATATATATATATATATATATATATATATATATATATATATATATATATATATATATATATATATATATATATATATATATATATATATATATATATATATATATATATATATATATATATATATGACAGCATTCTCAATTGGTAGTGCGCTGCTCTACAAACCCAGGTACCAGTGTTTCTGACTGGCCATCTTTTCTAAACTTGGGCAATTACCACCCCTCCCCATTACATCTCCCATCCCAAGACGAAAATGAGTACCATTGGAAAAATTCGGATATTTCAGATGGAGCAAAGCGCTATCGGAATGTAAAGCGGTTTGAAAAAAGCATATTGCTTTTAGTTTCTACGAAAATTGTTAATATTTACAAGATGTACTATCATGATTATGTCTGATTATCAGATCTTTCCTCAAAATCTACCCCAATTAAATGTTCGCACTTTCCAGTGACATGCTCACAGCAACTGGGTTTCTTCTAGACCCTGCCCACATACAGAATCAAACCCGCTTACACATATCTCAGCTCATATTGCATAAGCTAAAGTAGCTCAAGAATACCGCCCAGCCTCATCAGTGGATTGACTTGAGATTTTCTTTAATGCATCTAATGTACTAATATGATAACATCCGGATTTAAACTGCCACGAATTGTCGGTTGGTATCGGGGAATCTGCAATGGCTCTTATCATCTGACCGAAAGAGAAGGCTATAAGGAGACTGAGAACACCAGCTAGATGCTTTCAAAGATGTTGTCAAATGACGTGCAGTTGATGGAGCTGTTTGTGAGAAAGCAGTCCGACTGGTTGCTGCTGTCCGGAGGGGTTCTCCCATCAACTTACCTTTCCAGAGTATCCATCGATGATCTGACGTCATATGACGTCATACTCAGCTAAGCGACGTGTAGGGTACCGTTATAAAAATTACGTCATAAATGACTCTATTAGGCCCGTCTTTAATGCTTAATAGTGCGACACATTGTACGAATTGAATGTCTCTTCTATTTAATAGACATGTTGGTCGGCAGCAACAGCGCCCAGTCAAATTAGTTTCAACATATTCAACAGCTTACCTGTAAAGTTTTCTGGAAATTGATAGTCCGGAGGTAAAGAGATCGATCGATTCCGACACGAGCAAGGCGTGGGTGGAGCTTAGCTAGAGATGGGCGGAGCATAGCTAAAGCTGGAATGGTCCATTACACATACTTATTGAATTAGCGGGATGGTGTAAGAGACGAACTACATATCACTTCCCTGCATCTGTTCTACATGTAGCGGAATGTGTATGCTACTAGGATGAGAAAAGAAACTGATAGCCATGATACTAGATGCTAAGTGGGGACACAGTAAAATCCCTACCTGATCAGCTGCGGAAAAAACATCCATGATCGCTTTCGCCCCCATGAGGACGTTGCCTCTGTCTGTCACGTGTATGGCGTGCAGAGGGTGGGGCGGGGTTGTCTGCAGGATAGACCCTCTCGGCATCAGATCACCTGTGTCACATGTGAGCACGCCACAGTCTGCCATTGGGCAGACTGTAGACATTTAGTCTTCTACCTGGTGAGCATAGCATGGGCAACTGCAAGAGCCTATGGGTAGTCTCATGATGTCGATGTGACACAGGACGTGAGTATGTGTTTGTTGGAGTGGCTTTATGGTTCTCGGAATATTCCTGTTCTAACTCGACAGCAGCCTCTACATCAAAGCTAAAAATCGTTACAGCGCTGTAGATGCGCTATTGCGATAGCAGTCAACGGAAAACCTTTGAGCTGTAATCGGCATCACTTCAACGGCACCATTCTCGCCAACTCCGAGCATCGCTCTGTTCGTGATGGCCATTCCATTGTGCACCTGCTTGGCCTTGTTGACAGCCGATTGCGCTAGTCGCGTATCCGTGGGGTGGGGGATGGGTGAGGTGCACCTGACATACATTTAGAGACAAGATTCCCTGGGGATATTGGAAGCGCCGTCAAAATTTAGAATTTTAACATTTAGGAAGTTATTAAAATAGGAAATTGCGTAGACTCCGAAATTTACAATTATTGTAAACGCAAACCTTTCGTCCTCCATATCAGACTACGTAATACGTGCTCACAGTTAACAAGAGATTTGCAAAGAGTAGAAGTATTCCGTCCACCAATGTGGCCTTCTAAAGCCGGTGTAGAGGACGCATCACATTTCTTGTTAAAATACGCTTATTATGTTTTTAAGAGAACACCCAATGCAACAATTACATCTTTTTTCCACATGTTCCTCACACCTTTTTTGCAATGGAAACCTTGATCTGCCAGGAATGGAAAATGAATGTATTTAAGGCAGTACAAGAATATTTTCACGGTACTGGCTAATTTTAGTCTTTAACTTTGAGATCCTCTGTAGTAGTCAATAGAAGTAAAGCATGGTTCCCATGAAGGATGAAGCCGACTGTAGGCGATCTGCCGTTGTTGCGGATTTCCCCGGAAAAAATATCTGGAGGTTGGTGATTTGTTGTTAACGTAATATACGGAGCCAGACGTCCACAATCTGCTAGCGCAAAATTTGGAGCATCCTCTATTCGTATGTCTATTGCATTTTAGGATAGCATTTCCTTTCAGACAATCGCAGACATTCGGTGACAGTATTACCCTGGGGAAACACCACCAGTTTCTGCCTGCTATATTCGAAAATCTCCGACAGATTGCGAAAATTTAACCATGTTCAACTTTCCCGATTTCTTCAAGATTAGCCACGAATTGTCTGCGACATGGTCTGCGACAATCTGCCTCAGTCTTGACATTACGCTCCCATGGAATCTGCAGGCTATCGTAGGCGATCTGCGATAGTCATGAATCGTGTGTGGGTGGCAGATTTTATGGGAGCGTGGCTTAGCGTCGATATGTATAGGCGTTGGCAGATGTATCAAAGTTGGTAACAGTGACGTTGACAATAATTGCGACAATAATGTTACGGATAATGAACCCAATGGTAATAACATTATTGATGATAATAATTATAATGATAATAGTGATATTATTAATAATTATAATAACATGTGACAATCGATAATATACGCTAAGAGGAGTGAGTATACGGTTGTGTAAATACTCTCTCTCTCACCCCACCCCACCTTCTCTCTCTGTCTCTGTATCTGTCTCTCTCTCTCTCTCTCTCTCTCTCTCTCTCTCTCTCTCTCCCTCCCTCTCTCTCTCTCTCACTCTGGCTCTCTCATTATCTCTCTATCTCTCTCTTTCGCTCGCATTTGCGCTCCTACATGGATTTGGAAAATTTAGTAAGCAATTTATTGCAATTTATTTGTATTTAGTCTTTAGCTTCCATTAATAATCCTGTTGAGAATGGGTATTACTAGGTTCAACGAACTTGTGCCCAATTCCTTTGTACAAAGTTTACAATAAAATATGTTTTAATCAAATACACCTGTTGATAACACGTCTTACAAAGTTTACAACAGCCCCAAGTGAAATTAGTTTCAAAATAGTCAACAACTTACCTGCATATTTAACATGACATTTAGATTTTGGGAAGACAGGTTCCAGAATTTAAAATTGATTCCAACACGCGTAAAATGTGAGCTGAGATCAGTTGGAAATGAGGGTGTGGGTGTGTGTGGGGTGGTGGTGGTGGGAGGGTGTGTGTGTGTGGGCATAGTTGAAAATGGAATGGATCCATATATTATGCTCTGACGTGATTCTTCGCTTCATATGTGGGTTGATATGTAGGTTGATAACTTTCTGATATATCGTCATATGCACCAGCTTGGCAATCAAACGCCTTTCTAGTGTGCCCGTTACCTACTCGTGTGTGTGTGTGCGTGTGTGCGTGCGTGCATGTGCGTGTGTGTAATCTCTCGTAATCGCTCGTAAGCTTTACGTCTGTACCACAGCTGAAATCCTGACCAAGACAATAATACGGGCAATTGCAATAACGCCGTGAAGATAGGTGGGTTATTGTCAAAGCTCTCCGACCATCGGCGTATTACATAACATAGCAATCAGTGCAACTCGGCTACCCAGTGATATTAACTATATTCATTTCTATATGTGGCTCAACTTTCTGGTTCAGATGCTGTATTACATTTAAGAGCTTCTTGGAGAGAAGCAGTTGCGCAGTCCCTAACGGCGCGATATGTATTATCTGGTCTCATATAGTACGAATATTGAAGTGATGTATCAGATCTTAGTAGCCAGGAAGAATAGCTGTAAAAGGCTGAGATATAGGGAGTGTATTCAGGATAATAATAACAAACCGATTAGTTCAATTGTAAGTGATATGTCATACAAATTGATATATGTTTTCCAGCGGCACGCAGTGAAGCGTGAAAACAATGTTTCGCTGTTATAGATTACATATAGTCCAGTAGAAATCAACAGAAATATAGGCTAACCCGGACATTTTGTATAACAGACGATTTTGTGTTCCAAACACCTTTTATGACTGTCCAGAGTCCACACAAGAAATTCTCACACATTCACACTTGGGGAAACCTGATTTTTAACCCCTTGAAGTAAGGGAACGAAATGTGAAAAATATTTAGCATAAATAGGTAATCTGTTGAGAATTTTATAAAATTAGACCTACTGACAATTGCTATTGTCAGTTGTGTATATGACAACAGATCCCAGTCAAATTACCTGTAAGACATACTAATGTAAATTAAAATTAATCAGTAAAACCTGTCTATAACAACCATATATGATTTGATACATGAGTGTGAATTCCAGAACATGGTACATCAATGTATGGCCAGTTTTTTTTAAAGATCTGACGGAGAGAGTTACACATATGGACAGCATGTTGATCGCAACTATGCAGTCAATGATATAAATATTCCTAACGCTATTATTCCGAAAGCAGGGCTAACCCAGTTGGGCAATATGTCGTAAAACTATAACTGCTGGTGAGATCAAAGAAGCTGGTGATTTTTGGAGCTTCATGCTACCCTACACGTCTTCTAATAAATCCCTAATGGCTCACCTATTGCTATGCACGGTCAATTAGACACATTGTGATTGTACTCTAGCCTTCTCACAAGTCAGCCACCAAACTGGCAGCGGTTCAAGTCTGAAATAACGACATACAACAATTTCCACTGCACGGCAGTAGTTTACAACCCCATGGTACCTTTGAATCCAGGAACAAATGAAGCTGTATATAGTACTATGATGTATGTGCAGTCCAAATCCCTAAAGGCAGGACTGTGTTGCGCAACCATAACATTTGACGAGCCATTGTACTTAAAAAGCTACAAAATTAAGCAAGACACTCATCCACAGTTTAGGAACATGTATATAAGGCTGGGTTGCTTCCGCCAACTAATGTCCTTTCTTGGAGCGGGCTGTAAGATCAAGGAGGGGAGTGGGATCGATGATTTGTGGGCAACCGTGTATGCTAGGAATTCCCTACCTAGGCTAATGGAGGGAAAAGCTTACACAAAGACATTAAGAGCTTGCCTACTTACAGATGCCGCATTGCATCTTTTGCTAATTCAACCCGATGTTGATATAATTTCTCTACAAGGCAGTGCTGCAGACAACACACCAAGCAGTACATATGGTGAATCTGAATTTGCATAGCTGCAAGATGAAGAAAATGATGTTGATCCTGTTAGCGATGACGCTTCGGATGAGCAAACAACCGAACGGAAACATGCTGTGAAAGTCAAACACATATGTCAACGGATGATATGTGGTCAGAGCTGCGCAATTTATACGATGCTATAATGTCACATGATATTTCAGCAGACGATGTGTGTGACAATGACCATATGCAAGACCTATGTAAGCAAGTTTCTAATTTGAAGGAAAACGTAGAGAAATCAAGAACTGGTAAATTGTGGTCGTTGTTCATGGAATTTGTCGCCATTGTACGATTGTTCATCAGGGCTGAGCGTACTGGTAATTGGCTCCTTCATTTAAATGCGACACAACTAATGTTGCCATTCTTTGCTGATGCAGGGCACAACAATTACACAAAGTGTTGTCGCCTTTACCTCCAAGATTCTGATGATCTATGTACTTATCTGGATGATCCCATGTACGAAGGGCACTTTGCTGTACGCAGGAATGCTAAACTGTATTGGAGTGGTACCTGGTCTGATATGACAAGTGAAGAGTCTAATGAGAGCTGGGAAGACACAGAGTGGATTAATCAATATAACGCACAAGGAATCCGCTAGAACAAAATGGCTTCTCACTGCACACATCATAGCACAGGACATGGTCGGAACAACACATAGATGTTCACCCTGCAAATATGAGACGAGATGTAGAAGACATGCAGAAATTCACTCTGTTTCTCAGAGAACACAATCCACTCGCAGTTGAGGACGACCAGCTGAGAAATATCGCAACTGGTTTGATTGCTGACCATCGTGTTACTGCCGATGATGCCATTGATGTTGGTCGAAGAATTCATGAGAAGTTAAATGAGAAAAGGTTCGGCGACATTACGCTAAAGAAAGCAGATCAAGCTGTACCATTTGCTGTCATGCGAAAGGTAGTTAAAGTAGAAAATGAAGATGTCGATATGTCTTCCCAGGAGCTGTACCATCGCTTACTGTCAACTGCATCTGTTTCAGGACCTCCAGACAAAGCGATCTTTGAATACGAGCTTGCAACGGTATGTCCCGTTTGTAGCTCATTTGTAGCATCAGTAGTACATTATCAGAGGCTTGATGTGGCTGTATGCGTTATATTTGATAACTATCAAACTGAGACCACAAAAGATCAAGAACAGAAGCGACGACGGCTTAATCAAGTTGGCGCTCCTGATGTAGCTGTCCAAGACAACACACCTGTTCCAGGAAACAAACTGGATTTCTATCAAACAAACGCAACAAGCAGAATACCATACATCTGTTGGCAAAACATTTATCAGATGCAGGTGTTGAGGTGGTACATGCAGTAGATGAAGGCGATGCTGATGTGCTGATTGTAAGGAGAGCATTAGAATTGGCAGGAACTGAAAGAACAACGATAGTTGTTGCTGACGATACAGGCATATTGCTCTTACTCCTCTATCATGCAAGCACCTCTGCACATATTTTCCTACAAACAAAGCAACATAAGCTATGCATCAAAGTGGCCACAGAGATCTTAGGCAAGGAATTGTGTATGTGCCTGCCATTCGTCCTTAATATGTCTGGATGTGACACGACATCAGCTTTATATGGCATGGGGAAAGTAAAGCATATGAAAATGATTCAATCTTCACCAACCCTCAGACAAGATGTACTTGCATTTGGCGACATCTCCAGATCAAAGGCGGCTATAATGGTTATTGATGAAAAGTACATTAAGTCTTTGTATAGTGCTGGATCAAGAAGTCCTGGCGTAGACAATCTCAAATACATGACTGCCATCTCTCCTAAGCATGTACCAGTTGAAAGGATGCCACACACACGCAGGGCAGCATACTTCCATAGCCTTCGGGTTCATCTCCAAGCAAGCACATGGCTTCACCTAAAAACTGTGCTAAAGAAAGAAGAGTATGGTTATGCAGTAGAACAAGGATCAGTGACAGCGATCATTACGGACAAGTCAACAGCGCCTCCGGAGCTACTTCTAAATATAAGGTACCAGTGTAAAAGCAGCACACGTCTGTGTTCCTCGTGTAGTTGCTCCAAGAAAGGTATTCCATGTAGCATACATTGTAAATGTGAAGGTCACTGCCTTAACAGCTCGAAATTTGAAAGTGAAAATTGATAGACAAATTTCAGCCATTCTGCCTGTTCGCTGTGTTTCACAACAGTCGCTCAGTTTGCATTACATTTATAGTTTATCAAGTGATGTTGATGATGACATACTTTAAACTGTACAACACTTACCAAAACACTGGTTTTTAGAGTCAAAATACATATTACCTGGTCATCGCCTTGGTGGCCATTTTGAATTTCCTCTAAAAAACATATTTCCCCATGTGTGAATTTTGGAGAATTTTTCTGGGATGTATGTTGGGCCATACCGAAGTGATTAAAACAAAAATGTGTCTGTTATACAAAATGTCCGGGTCCATGTCAATTTCTACTGTACTAATAGCGTGTTGGTGACATTTCTTCACATTCTTGTTTGGCATGGTGGCAACCTCTGATTGGTCCATCAGATCGGAGCTGACTGGGCTCGTAATGACCGCTGGTCATTCTACATGATAGTAGTCGTTTTAGTAACACCTTCATTTTCCGGTAAAAATTCTTTTAAATTTTTTTTTTAAATTTGTTTTCAATTTTGCTTTTAAATTGAGATTTGTCTTTCGAGTCCTGCTAAATATTCAGAGATGTAGCTGTAACTCTCTCAGTCAGGCCTTGCCTAATTTCCCTCTATGTAAATTTAGGTGCGCGGTATGAGGAGCACGGTCGCAACATTGTTTTATCTCAATACTTTTCTTTTTATCTAATGGGTTTTCGTGTCGGTTGGGAGGCCGTACATTTCCGTGTTTGTGTTTCAATTTCGAACACATTTCCTAATATGCATTTTGATAATATATTTCAAAGTATATTAATAGACCTATGCTTATATGTTTTATCATTATCTGATAATTTTAAAACGTACTGGTATACTATAATATTACTAGTGTCTGTACAGTTCATTTGATGAACACCGTGGGTGTTAATACAACGGCTGGCGTAGCAGTGTTAACCATATCTGATGGTTTGTTGTTTATGTGATAGTGGGGACTAAACATGAATTTTATCTCGATGCCTGACGAATTTCTGCAGAAAACATTTCCCATGACGGTTAGCTCTGAATTATGCTGAATATATTGAATTCGATTTGACTGAAAGTTGTTGGTGGCCTAGCAATACGTGCTTTCTTCGGGGCTTGAGCGATTTTAAATCTCAGAGCATTCAACGAGTTACAGTTCTGTCCATACATTTTACCAACAAATGGCATGCAACCAACTCGATCTTATTTGAATATTTCTAACTGCTCACAGCACATGTGAACGCTAGGCAATTATTTGCTCACTCAATTATTAAACGGAAAGCTATTCCTTTGCAATTACCATGAAGGCTACTAATAGTATCGCAACCTGCCTTACATTTATAGGACAACATCACGGTCATCTCTTCGTGTTCGTTAGGTTGAAGCAAGTCCACACGTCATACCTTTCTATTTTAGCTAAGCCCCGCCCATCTCTAGCTAAACTCCATCCACACCTCCCGCATGTCGGGGTCGATCGATCTCTGAGCTCCCTAACTATCAATTTTCAGAAACCTATGCAGGTAAGATATTGGATATTTTGGAGCTAATTTGACTGGGCGCTGTTGCTGTCCACGTCAGCAACAGCTTCCAGTCAAATTAGTTTTAAAATATTCAATAGCATGTTTATTAAATGGTAAAGACATATAATTCGTGCAACGTGTCGGCCTATTAAGAGTTAAAGAATAATTTATGACGTAATGATTATGACGCCATACTACACGCCACATAGCTGCGTATGCCGTTATATGATAGATGCATACTCTGGAAAGGTGAATTGATTCACAGGGGTAAATGCTTCGAGGATGTGTGCTTGCCTTCAAGTCCAGCTAAAAAGGATCTTTCCTTAGCATGCATAGCTGGCCAGTGATGCACACGGGGCACCAGAACATCTGTGTCCAGACTTTGGATTGCAATGGTTTATGCCCCAAGATGTGTTGCCTGGGTGGCTTGAAGAGCCATTCTCGTGTCGGGCTCTTCATTGTTTGAATTAATGAGTGTGAACTCAACAATGTTATTGTCTTTGTTTGCAACATTCTGTGTTATAATCTGAGGCAGACGTCCTTTCAGATACATATGTTGGTCCCATCCCTTTCTGGAGACAGCGCTAGCCACTAGGAACTTCGTGTAGCATTGCGCAAGACCAGATTTCTTCCCTACGATTGAGATATAATTTCAAATCCTTTGAGATTTCCAGGTCAGGGTACTCATGATAAACATTAGCCTTGCCACCATCAGATCTCGTCTCGTCAGCCTAATTGGAAGGATTTATATTATTGGCATTGCCTCAAGGATTATGGTACATATGATTACTGTGTTCTGCGGCTGTAGTAGTAGAAATATCCTACAGCTCCAATCAGACCTTCGCTTTTGCCCACTGCGTCTTGTCCTCAGCCGAAATCGTTAGCTTCTTCAGGTCCATTCTTGACGTGAGTGTGCTGAGTCCTGCCTTCTTGAAGGCACCTAGTAGCACGCTTATCAGATTTATGCAATGACACCCGTTCATGGCTTTGTAATTGCTGCCTCCGAGTAAGTCGAATTCAGAGACTCTCTGTGCTGGTGTCTCTTCTGGCATCCTTACCACATGGCTAAACATGGACCATCTTTGCTGGGCGACTTTTACAGACAGAGGCGGACTATTACACATCTTGTATAGTGCATCGTTGGAAAGTATGCTGTCTGGCCATCGGTGTCCAGTGATGGTGCGTAAGCATCGAGTTTGTCTAGAGCTGTCTTTGAAGCTGCCAAGCTGTTACAGTTATACAGCATCAAGCATACGCAGGTTGCATTGTATAAACGTAGCCTTGTTATCAAGGGCATCTTTGATTTACGAATCCATAGCTTCCAGAAGGACTGCAAAGCTATGTTCCGCATGACACAGCGTGCAGCAATGTCAGCAGTACTGCAAAGCAGTGAGTACAGAATGTTTCTTTTCCTCCAGTGTTCGCCGGCACAAAGTTGGTCGTCATTTCATTTAGTTTCATGCTTTGTAGATAGGTATATATGGGTGAACTCTGTGTTGGATTTATTCATAAAGGTATTCTCAATTTTTGGTTTGCTTGCAGCTATTGGGAGAAGTCCGTCAAGCGGGCTCCTTTCCTCGTCTATGAAGTCCCCATCGTCGGCAGATTCCATCTCTAGGGGCATACCCTGTATTGACACTGCGGTGGCTGGTCTTGTGGAACTTTCCCGCACGGAATGCAATGCAGCAGCAAGGTAACAGGTGGAAAGTACCAGAGATAGACCATCTCCCTGTGCGGAGCCGATTGATGGTTCAAACTCTACATACTTCACTGACTTAACTCTTCCTCCCTCTCGTACTCTCAGCTTGGTGTCCGCAAGCAGTAGTCTCACTAGTACCTCATTTTCATTGCAACTGGCCTGGCGTAGTATATCTAGGATCTTTGAATGCTTAATTGTGACGAAGATTCGTGACTTGTCAATACCCATTTTGTGGAAATCCCAGTGTTTGGGCATGACTACCGACACAGGTATGGGTTGAGCCCATACAATGTCTGCGCAGATGCGTCCACGTTTAAAGCCATCGATCTTGTCTCTGATGCGGCATAGAGTAGCACTGGATACGATTTTCCGTATGCTGTTGAGGAGGACACTGGGTCGAAGATTGCCTGGGTAGTGCGGCAGCGTCGATGGGAAGGTGATGCATAAAAGCTGAATTGATTAGACGCGTGGTCGGTTTTAACATAATGCCACTTGCATATTTGAATATTTCATTCCTCATGCCATCAGGTTCTGATACATGTCCATTTGTCAGGCTTTAAGTGCCTTGTCAACTTCTGCTGTTTTAATTGGTGATACTAATGGCCTGCGGTCTCCTGAGAACGGGTGCAAGGGCTCATCAACGTGGTCAGTGAACTATTCCTTGTGCCATTCTAGAATCGCCATGGCTTTGCGCTGGTCACTCCCGATAAAGTGTCCTTCAGAGCTGTATACAGTGAGCTGTGGTATGTAGTCAGTATCGCTCATGGCTCGGGTTGCCCAAAACACACAAAACAGTGTGTGACAGTCATCCGTGACAGCTATTTCGTCTGCTAGGGAGTCTGTTTGTTGAATAGCAAGATTTAAGCATTCGCTAATGTGGCGAAAAATGTTATTGCGCTGCCAGCGTGGTTTGATGCGGTCTTCACGTTGGCCACTTTGATAGATGCGCAGCCGTAACCCGTTCTGCTCTGCTGACACTTTTACTACTATGAGCGTCGTCAGTATATCTAGGTCTATTGTTAAGAACACCCATGGTGATGGTAGTTGATGATTTCATAGATTTCAGTATTTCAGTTATGGCTTCGTTTGGATCGGAGCTGACGTCGATGTTAGCTATCTGCTCCCCGAGGGCCTTTTTGTATGACATTTGAGTGTCAGTGTCGCTGATGCGCTTGGGTAGGTTGTAGGTGACCCAACCCTCTTGCCTGCTGTGGCGTTTAATATTAGGTAGAGATTGTTCATCTGAAGGCGTGTAATGACTGGCTTATGGTCCGAATTGAGGTATGTTCTGCCATAGGAACGAGCATTCCGGAGTAGGGGTTTTACTTCTGTCTTGCATAGTATGCAGTCTATTTGATTGAAGACAGCTCTTGTAGCCTTAGAACCTTTTGGGGCTTTGCAATCGGTAATGTGTCCGGTCCATGTTGTCTGGTGACGGCATGGGCGAGTGAAAGCCCGTATTTTTGGCAAATATGCCATTGGAACCAAGGAATGCCACCAGCGCATCTCCATTGCTGTTGCGTGTGCCATCTCCTTACAATCCCATGCATAACACAGGTCCTGAACATTTGTCCGCAATTCCAAGTTTACCCAGCTGGGAGTTGAAATCTCCACACACGAACATTATGATTATGGTATGCGCTCTATAAATGACAGCGACAGGATTCTGTAGTAGACTCTCTAACTTTTTATGGAACACATATTTTTCCACTCGGTCGGTCATTAGTAAACATATAAAAATGCTACTGAGGAATTTTTAAAGTAGATGACCCTCTCAAGTTAGACCTTTTTCATTGCAATTGTACTTAGAAGTCGCATATCCATGAACTTCCCAGATACACATGCACACATTTTAACCCGCCTTAAAACTCATGTTCATATTAGTTATTGTTTTGTCAACAGATCTTGGCATGCTATGATAGAAGCTGATTGTACACACTGACCCGTCAATCACAAACCCACTAGCTAAGGAAGTACCCTTATTGAACTGTCAATACATCACTGTGGATGCTACCACTCATGTAGCTAAGTTGATCACGTAGATGTATCGAATGCATTTGCATATATCACACTGGGCACACTACTCATCTCCTACACATTTGCATCCCATCACGTAATTGCAGCATTACTGGTGTTACGGTGTTACAATGGATTCTGGCCATCACAACTGCTCTGGAATAGCTTGGCAAGAATGTGAGAGCACGTGATAGGCAATGTTGTCCTAGGGCTGTTCCACGAAAAGTGAGGCGAATAATTCCTCCAGTACCCTTCAATACATTTTTCTCCATAGCCTAAAATGCATAGTCAATCAACATTCAGTAGAAAGTGCTTTCTGACAGGTTTTCTACAAAGCCACCATTTTCAAACTCATCCAGTAATTATGTGTGCAAGCAGTCTCTTCATCAAGAACAACAGAACTGACAGATACCTTGCATATGCTGTCAGCTTTGCTTATAACAGAAGAAGAGCATTTCAAATTTCGGTTATTGATACACATACCAGACAACATTTCTTGTTGCAGTCGTGAACATTTTCATTGGTATTGAAACTTTACATAGGTGATCCTACCATAATGTGATGTTTGCTGAAACACTGCTCCATTCCTCTCTAAATTTGAATATCAATGGCACTATATGATTCTCAATCATTGTGTATAGTTCATCCATAAAATTCGAAATCGTGTCTGAATAAATTGTGACATTGTTGTACTCCTTTTGCAAATTTTTAGGTGATCAGTTACATGATCAGGGATTTCATGTCTAGTCTTATACCACTTCTGGAAATGTCTTTCATTTAACAACTTCATTGCATACAATCCATTATCAAAATTCTCCTCATTCAATCACTGCTGTGCAAAGAGCCATCATTCATGGACTAGATGCTACACCCAGCACATCAATAGATATTAGCTATCATAACGTTAACATAACGGTCATTACCACTTTAGTGGCCAATCCGGCAAGCAACTCGCGGTTTTAAGAATGTCCAGTTGAAGGCCAAGAGAATAGTATTTTTGAAAATGTACCACTGTACTGACTGACTCACTAACCGCCATTAACCGAGCCAGTTATTCCAGTGGTACATTTTCAAAAATACTATTCTCTTGATATTGCAAATGGACGCTGGCTAATCAAAAACTCGAATTTTTTTAACAATCTCCCATTTGGCGGTCAACCTGATCAAACACGTTCTCTGTAGTTGTCTTGAGGATAGAAAGCGATTCTTGTAATCTTCACGGTTAAATGGATATGGTCGAATCACTGGTGGTTTTGGGCCCTAGCTTGGCTCTGATAGCACAACACAGTGGCTAGCCTACCACCTGCATGAACCCACAAATTTACTTAACCAACAAAACAAGTGACCAATTACACATCCGATCAATAGAATTAGGTTGAACATGATGACCACTGGAGCATTGGCAAATCTTAAATTTCGGCAGAGGACAAAGTGTGGAAGCTACATTATTGCTGTTTTCCTAGCCAAATTTGGTTGAATGGCAAATCAGATCGCTTACTGCTAAGAAATGAATCGAGACATAGTTTTATTCCAGTCCAGAGCAAAATACTGGTTGCAGTTAACACACCTTCTCGTTTTAAAATTTGACTCAAATTGAATTGGTAGAGAGTGCTGAGACACTGATGCAGACAGACATACACACTAACATACATATACACATAGTCAAATGCAATAACCTTTTCCTCTACTTATGATGGTGTCAGGGTAACGAAATAAACAGCGATACTCTCTAACACACAGCCACATGTAGATTAGGAATAATCAATTTATAAGATGAGTTTGCAATCTTGTGGAATGTGAACTAAAATTGTGTTTCCATTGCTTTATTAAATTTAAAGGATGGGAGGTTTATATTTAGAAGATAGGGGCTTAATAGTGGTTTGGTTTTTTTTAACTTAAAGGGTTACTTGATTTATGGTATAACTACTAAGATTATAAGATGTTACTTATTAATATCTGGGTATTGAAACATACCATACATATGGTGTTATCCATGTGTAACATAGCATACGTCGTATTATTGTGTAGCATGTCGATTAAGATATCACGGCAAATAAAGCGTTAGTTATTTTAATTTATTATTTTTCTCAGGATGGCATTATGTGGTTCGGAATCCGGAACTGAAAGGATTTAATTTGATATATGACACTGTGTGGTAATGTTTCGGTTGGGGTAACTTACACAGTTATAGCTATTGCTGCGACACTATACGCAGGGTTGCAAATACCGTGGATTGGAATGTCCAAGATGCCATCCAAGGGGGGGGGGGGTGATGAAAAAGTACATGCAAATCTAATATACATTGGCAGCAACTTATTGAGGACATTTCGGCCATATACAAGTTCATCCTATTTATTAAAACAGTGCAACAATGTCTGCATTTGCCTATAGGAACCCCCTATTTCATAGTATTTAATACTACATTGATAAAGAAAATAGCTCTCAAATATCAAACGTCAGTCCGAGAAAATAATAAGACATCACTGTAATACGAGCCCAAAATACAAAGCAAGGCTGTTGTCAAACTACAAACGCCTTCACTCATAACACGGCACAGACTAACGACAACAGATTGACTATAACTAACACCACGCCTGTACATTTCTATTGACCAAATTCAGGGGAGAGATACGCATGTAGGATCATAATAAATAAATCAGCCCTATTCATGTAAAAGTGGGCCACATCGGCGCCACAATATTGGATACGGGAACAATTATTTTAAAACGGACGTTTAGTACTCAGAAATGTTTACAAACATAAGTGAGTACACGAGTGGGTCTTAAAGGGTATGGGGTTATAAATAATTCTAGAAATGGCGGCGATTTTCTGAAATGTCACGAAAACTGGGAAATTTTGCACAAGTATAAATAAAAAATCGAACGCTCCATTGATCCAAACCATCTATCCCGGTATAGATTTTCAGTTGCCTGACGTCACGACCGTAATAATGCAACAGTTAAATTCTATCAATATAGCCAGAGCTAACGAATCACAACAATTCACCTTTCCAGAGTACGTGAAGATGACATCATATGACGTCATAATGAACTGCACTATGTGTACAATGACATCATAATGAATGACGTTATGAATGACATCGATATGTACGTCACGAACGCATATTTGAAGACGGTCTATGCGTTGTTGTACACATTGTTTGCATTTACTATTTAATAAATATTATGTTGAATATTCTGAAACTAATTTGATTCGGCGGTGTTGCTGCCATAGGCAGCAGCAACACCCAGACAAATTAGTTACAAAATATTCAACAGCTTCCCAGTATAGCTTTCAGGAAATTGATAGCTAGAGCATTTGGGGATCGATCAATCGTAACACGGCGAGGTGTGGGTGGAGCTTAGGTAGTGATGGGCGGGGCATAGCTAAAAATGGAAAGGTCCACTTTGCTGAAGGCAAAATGAAACGAGATGTTTGTACCCGGGCTTGGCTCCCTACCGAGACGGGTCTATGTAACATCCGGTTGCTGTGAGCATGTCGCCGGAGTGCAAGCCGAAAAGTTGGGGGAACTCATTGGGGGTGGGTCAAGGAGGGGGGCGACCCCTCCATGGAAGCAGGTTGGTTCCGAGGTTCTTCCCCCAGGAGAATTTTGAAATTAGATGTTCTGAGAAGTGTTTTCCGGCATTCTGAGTGATAATTGAGCATCAGTATTGTGCTTTGAGATTTTGACTTTTTTAACTTTCATATTACCATTGGTAATGTGAAAGTCAAAAAGTCATAATCAGAAAACATAATACTGATGCTTAGTTATGATCGAATAGCACGAGAAACAGGCTGGGTCATCCTTCCCATATTCCCACGCACCCCGTAACACACTTGCGCCGGCAGAATGACAGTCACAGGCATGCCATTACATGCACAGCGATCAGCGAACGCATGCCATGTTCTCATGTAGGCCTACTTTTGCAGAGTTTTAATTTGATGATGCGAAGTTACCTCACACCCCCTCCCCCTCCCACCCCTCCAACTGTTATTGTATGTTTAGCTGTTTCACAATCACACCCGCCGCTGTTTAATAAAAAAATGTTTTAAAACATTTTTGGGGTGGGGTGGCGGAGCCCGGGCTCCCTCGTGCACATTGGGCACAACGCCACTGCCGGAGTGCGTGAAAATGTAATTGAGGTAGATTTTGGGCTAGCATCGGATAATGAGACACTATCATAATAGTACATGTGGTAATTATTATTTTGATGGAGAATCAAGCATCACGCCCACGCATTTAGGTAGCATCAGCAGACCTATATCAGAATGAGACATGGCTCAAATACACTTGGTTTAAACACACTTTTATTTAGTTCTAGTGGGAGCACCATAAGACATACGTCGTATGCCCGTATCTCCCACATAATACAATTATTGCACATGAAGTATAATAACAAGTGAAGGATGCACAATATGGCATTAACATTAATACATAATAACCCAAAAATTTCAAGGGAGTTAGCTTTTGAAAATGGACTCACTCCGCCACCAGCAGGTAAGTAAAAACGACAGCCTGCCTGGGATGGGGGCACATGCCCCCGAGTGAACCACACACACCCCACCCCCCACCCCTTGGATCCGTCACGGCAAGAAGTGTCTTAATGTGGGTGTAGGAGGAATATCATTAGTCAGAAGTACGTTATTGAAAGCAAGTCTTTGCTCCCTAAACGGGGATGGTAGAAGACAGAATGTTCGACAGTTTCAGCAGGATATCCACAGGAACAACTTGTCAAGTCCGGCATATGCTTGTCAAACAGATGCCTCATAAGACTACTGTAACAGTTGAGAAGCCTGCTTATATTAATATTAGCTACTCTTGACCCAGCATAATACCAGGGCGGGGTTATCTTATGCTATACGTTGCCTGTAGTTTACTTTTAAATTCTTATAAGGTAGTAGACGTTGTGTCAGGCGCAGGGAGGGTGTTCCAGGCACGGATTGTTGCTGGGGAAAATGGTCCATTGTAGATCTCAGTGCGACATCTGTAGGGAGTAATACGATTCCGGTGCCGGATGGTACATGGGTTCCGCGCTTGGGATATTAAAGGAAAAGATCAGGGAATTAACATATGCTCTTGAATGATAGCTTTATATAATAATCAACCCATAGCTCTCAGTAGAAATCAGAAATGAATCAGAATAATTGGAAAAAACCCCAGCTAGATACCATCTATGTCACTCTGGTGGGAACCAATTAGTGACGCAGCTGGACCTAAGAACTATGGTTTATGCTGAGCGAATAAATAATAATCGCTATAGCCGGTCGTATAAGCTCAATTATATTCGCGTTAAGCTGCTTCCTACAGGTAAAATACTGCCTAGTTTTAAAGAAATTTGACTGAAAGCCATCGTTTCCAGCGACGGTGTCTACAATCAGTCACACGAAATTCAAACTATTCAGTAGGCGTCATATTGCGATCTTAGAAACCAGCAGTGCATTTTGAAATCATTTTCACCGAAACTTGTTGCTTCTACCAGAAGAAGTAACTTTCACATTTAATGTTTTCAAAAAGGATCATTAGTGAATTAGCAGCAGCGAGTTAATCGCTCTACATAGGCGCCTATAGAGAATACTATCCATACCGTTTACAAAACTATATGCAGGTGTGTTCTCGTTATAATCAGGTAGGCCAACGCGGTATGTCTGCACACGCAGTTGCCACAGGCGGAGGGCGAAGCACCAGCTTGGTCACTAATTGGCTTCGAGTTAAGCGTTCCTAGATTTAGTATATATTTTTCTCAAATAATCCTGATTTATTTCCATTTTACCGATGGTAGTTTATTTAATATTGTATGAACTTACCAATACACATCATTTGTTATTTCCCTTTTCCGTTCCTTTAAGGGAATACTGTTAGTAAGAGCTTCGCGCATCATTCAGTTAACAACTTTGTACAGCGTAACTAATCTGTGGATTTTCTGTCTATGAGCCAGTGTTTGTATTCATGTTGCCATATATAGATCGTCCATGCGTGCATTACGTGTAAGGCCGCTTATTGTGTTCTAAGTGCTTCTTTTTCAACATTTTCTAGTCTCGTGGTAATTAGGGGTTCCACGTGATTGAGCTAATCACATTTACTGTTAAACGTAATTTCGACGTGTGTATAGTAATTTGATGGACGTATTTCTGAATGCTTGGACATTAAGGGGAATACTGTAGGGTGATTACGCAGTGAGACCAGTAAAGGTGTTGGTGTAAGGCATTATATTCGACAAGCCAGGTGTTCGCTCATTGAGCTATCATATGTAGGCCACGGTATATAGAAGCACTTTGCGTCTATAGGTTGTCATATATTATGTATAGGGAGTATTAGGGACGTATCATCAAGACTCCTGGGCTCACTGCTTTGCAGTACTGCTGACATTGCTGCACGCTGCGTCGTTGGGAACATCGCATTCAAGTTCTTCTGGAAGCTATGGTTTCGTAGATCAACGATTCCCTTGAGAAAAAGACTCCGTTTATACAATGCAACCTGCGTATCTTTGATGCTGTAGAACTGTAACAGCTTGGCAGCTCAAACGTGTATGGGCTCAACGAATGCTTGAGTCGGTAGTCATTTTCAAGCACTCGGATTTCCACAAAATTGGCATTGCCATGTCACGAGCCCTTCTGGAAGCTATGAATTCGTAGATCAAAGATTCCCTTGATAAAAAGACTACGTTTATACAATGTATCATGATTATCCTTGATGATGTATGACTGTGATAGCTGGACAGCTCCAAAGGCAGTTCTAGACAAACTCGACGCCTTCAACCGCAAACACCTACACACAATCACTAGACACCAATGGCCAGACAGCATACTTTCCAATGATGCATTATACAAGATGTGCAATACGTCGCCGCTGTCTGTAAAATTCGCCCAGCAAAACTGTTCCACGTTTGGCCACGTGCTAAGGGTACTAGAAGACACATCAGCACAGAGAGCCTTGAAATACGCCCTACTCCCAGCCACCAAATATAAAGCCAGGAGAGGACGGTATTGCGTACATCTGCTAAGCGTGCTACGAGGTGGGCCAAGTCAAGAATGAACCTGAGGAAGCTAAGGATTTCGGCCGAGGACCAGACATGTTGGGCAATGGTGAAGAAGGACTGATTGCAGCTGTGGGATGTTTCTACTACTACAGCCGCATGATGCAGTAATCATACATCCTGTCCCGTTGACGGTCTATAATACCATGCTACCATACATACAACCGCATCCCCACTTTTTTCAGTAATCGTAAGAGAGACTGAACGTAAATGTGTCTAGCGTTGCCGTGCGCTCACTACAGCAGTACTATGGCTGCTAGCTACCAATTCGCAAGCAGAAGCAAAAGCAGACACTTATGATCTGAATTTATTTATTTTTATCGTAAAAAAAAAATGCGGTTGCCTGAATTATTCTGACATTTTATTAGTCTAGGTAATGGAATGTGCAACAAAAATACGATTTTGTTGGTAATATGATATTCCGATACAAACGAGACTGAGGAGTAAATACTGAACTCTGAAATGCCGCTTTCGAGAGGGTCATGAGCGATTTACGCTTTTTAGATCTATGGCTGCTACTCATTGAAATAAGGCGAGTCATTAACGAGTATTATGATGGTTGACAGGTTTCGGCTAATGGAAGGAATGATTCACAACTTCTTCAGCGCAATTTTCGTTCACTCTCCTCGACTGTGGTTTGGTAATCGAGGAATTCAGTTTATCAATCAATCATATGACGTCGTAATCAATTACCTCATGAATGATGCGATTTAGTCCGTCATATACGTTTAATATGCTGTGAAGTTCAGGTGCATACGCGGTGTTGATGATGTTTAGAGGTAGTGTGTTCTGAATTCTCCTTTCCAGAGTATCCATCCATTATCTGACCTCGTATGACGTCATACTCCGCACAGGGCGTGTATGGTGACATCATAAGCTTTACGTCACAAAGGGTTCCATATAGACCGTCATCAAATCTCAAATAGTCCGTTGTATGAATTAGGTGTCTTTGTAATTCTGTGCTATTTAATAAACATGCTGCTGAGTATTCTGAAACTAATTTGACTGGGCGCTGAATAGGATGTTCAGAGATCGATCGATCCAAACACGAAGTGTGGGTAGCTAAAGATGGCTGCGGCATAGCTAAAACCGGAAAGGTCCATTGGAAATCTTGAGGAACATGAGTTTAGATTTCGCATCAAATTCAGTATCACACGAGTTTAGTAATATCTCATTTGGAAAGATTTTCAGTGAGTATCGAAATGAGATTCTACTAAGTGGGTGTGATTAATTTGATAAGAAATAGAGGGAGTGTGAGATTCTATTTATTCCATGAGGTATGACTACAAATCTTCACGTCGATTCTGGATATTTCCCTGACATTGTAAAATATCGCTTTGCTAACGCTGTAGAGTTTCACTGCTGTGAGTTTAGTCAGAGTTCTCTGATTCTACCCTATGCCGATTCTCAGGATCGTCATAGGACGGAATCAAAGAACTGGGAGTAGTGCGAGTTCTCATAACTACGCAACAAAATATAGTATGTCCACGCTTTCTTTTAAAATTAATCAAACTGTTTCATTCTACAGCATTTTAAGAGTAGTAAAATAAGGTCAGGCCAGAGCGCACTAATGAGCTTACTCTACAGATTCAACAATGGTTAGTATGGCTCGTGTGACAGAAATGATTGAGTAATTTAACAGAATAATTAACATGGTCGCAGGAAGTGCTAACTAACTCGTAATCATAAATTTCTCGCGAGTTATGTGACTAGCGCGCGACTTTATATTACGCTAATCGGATATAAAATTATATATAATGGCTTAAAGGAAACCTCACATTATCTTATTCTGAACATTCATGTGTTAGAATTTGGCACGCATAATCCATCCTTGACATTTTGGCGTTTTATCGTGCCGATAAAGAAAGATATTCGGGCTTTAGTTGTTAAATGTTGCTACATTTCTACAGCCCCATGATGGCTGCCATGATTTACTTTTCAACCTATCAGAAAACACTTAGGGTATCGGCCTCGGTGTACGAGCTCAGTCATAGCCGTACCATCTATAGGTAGTGTGGCAATGTGAGATAAAATCAATCATAGAGATTAGTTGTTGAATATTTTGAAACTAATTTGACTGGAGGTTGTTGCTGCACTATGCAGCAACAACCTTCAGTCAAATTAGTTTCAGAATATTTAACACGATTGGTATTACACAATAAGGAATATAATGCATTGGCACTTAGATGATATCACTCAGTATTGCTTGAGGAGAAAAAATAGTGGCGATCACCGTTCAACGTTAACACGATATTATAAAGCAGATAGTTGAAATACAGATAAGGGAATGTGGCTGGAAGTGACTAATATGGAATCTATAAACCATAATATATCGGTACAATGCAAAATTTGAGATGAGATTAGCATCCTGTATTGAATATTAAGCCATGGAATACAAGCTCGTGATAAAGGCTGTTGTCACATAGGCTGGGATTGCGTGCGTGTGTGCGCGCGTGCGTGCGTACGTACGTACGTACGTACGTATGTGCGTGCGTGCGGGCGTACACCCTCGTCTTGAATTCAGGATTATTCGCAGAGACTATTTTTTATTAACTAGTTTTTATATGGAAGACTATGAGCTTTCTATCAACTACTTTAGAGTTCAATAATACATTCTGGAACGACCAGTATAGTTCTAGTGATCTTTAAAGAGGCACTCTTTGTTTTCACATAATCCTGGGTGGGTGGGAGATGATTACTACGCTAATGGTGACTCATTACCTGCAAGGTACTATTCTCGATATCGTATCGAAGGAAATCTCACGCTACGCGGATTGACACGTTATATCCCAGGTGTAATATAATGGCGACAACGCACGAATGAGCTTACTCTACAGATTCCGCAATGGTTAGTATGGCTCGTGTGACGAAGATGATTGAGTAATTTAGCGGAATAATTAACATGGTCGTAGGAAGTGTTAACAAACTCGTCTAGGACAGACGAGAATATCTGAACAAACGTGGTATTTTAGCACGGGTCTGTTTGATGGTGTTACATTGGAAATATGGCGAGTTGACGCCTTTGAGGTAATCTCCATCGTGTCTAGCTATCATGTTGCTAAATCATAACAAAGCCGCTGCTGTTGGCATCGCACAGAGTTTTAATGCGCACCGTAGTTCCTGAAGTACACACACACGCGCGCACGCACGCACGCACGCACGCACGCACGCACGCACGCACGCACGCACGCACGCACGCACGCACGCACGCACGCACGCACGCACGCATGCACGCACTTTCATGGGCATGCCAATGAGTACGTGCACCCGTACCAACCCGCAAGCATACACGCACCAGCATGGGCTTACGCACAGACGCGCGCGCATGCTCACGTGTGAGCGCACACATTGGCGCGCGCGCGTGTGCGCGCGTGCCTGTGCGTGCGTGCGTGCGTGCGTGCGTGCGTGCGTGCGTGCGTGCGTGCGTGCGTGCGTGCGTGCGTGCGTGCGTGCGTGCGTGCGTGCGTGCGTGCGTGCGTGCGTGCGTGAGTGCGTGAGTGCGTGGGTGCGCGCACGTGCGTGTGTGTATGTATGTGTGTGTACATTTTGTGATCGGTTTATATACCTTGAACTCCAAATTTCAAGGTAACTTATAAGATAAGTTGTTAGATATTTTGAAACTAATTTGACAGGGGTCTGTTGCTGCCTGTAGCAGCAAAATTTCCCAGTTAAATTGGTTTCAAATTATTCAACAGCATGTTTAGTTAATTGCAAAAGCCTTCAAAGAAATACAAGAAATACAATACGCCCACATAGAAGACTGTTCTGTGTTCATAACAGAGCTAGATACATCATTATAATAGTGATGTCAGATAACTAGTGACTTGAGTTGATTGTGACGTCATATACACGAGTGACAGATCGGATCTCTCCATTTGAGAGAATGTCGGAAATGATTAATGAATAAATGTATCAAACTTTCTAATATTCTGAACGCACAAACAAACGAACGAATGAATGAATGCATGAAAATATGAAGAAATGAACACATTGAAGATTTTGGATCTCCGTTTTCTGACTAAGATTACTTCAGATGGTCCCGCTTCACTATCAGTAAGATTATGATATGACGGTTGCTGCGACAACCTCTTGCCGATGGTGGAGAAGGATACAGGACAGTCTGGCTCGCCTCGTCAAGAAGATGGTGATGACGATATTTATTAGAAGACTGCTGGGCCTATTCTGACTAAAGAAGATCGGGTAAGGATCGGATGTTGCTTCCGACTCACTGATCAGATTCCTAAATGCTAACTGCTAACGGAAAGATTAAATCGTACTATTGTCTCACATATACGTAAAATGATATGTTTTATTAAGCTAAGTGTAAAGAAGTTTTACAAAGTGATTCAGATTAGAGCAAAATCGCTCAGATAGCAAACTAGTACCTTCTGGTACCGAACAAGTAAATTCTACAGCTACTCTACTTCTATAGCTACTTCTAAACTGAACATCACGAGATGTTCAGTGAATCGAGATGGTGAATTGATTACCTTCTATATCTGCAAGTGAATATTTTATAGTCCCCAGAATCTCTGATTCTGAGGTTCTATACATATCTAAATATTTAGATTCTACCCGAATCTGTTCTGATGATTCTTCTAGGTACGTTATAAGCACAGCTTGATTGGCCCGGACAATCAGTCCACCCATCAACTTCTGTTTATGCCTTCCTAGAAGTTCTTACCTACTAAATGTTGGTCATTCTGACCAATCAGCGATCCCTGCATTTTCAATGTTAACAACAAAATCTGTTCTATATCATTCTTTGCTACAGAGTTTGATCGACGCTCATTAATTATGACGTCATCCTGACCAATCAAACTCCGTGCTATTCTTCTACGGAGATGCTGCCTCGCATAGACAAAGTGGTGGTAACTGGTTCTGATTTGATGCGATCTGTCAGCTAACTAACAACATTACGGAATGTGTTGTTGTTGCATGCCATTGCATGAGTGACATATAGTTGATATACAAATTTCGATTATGTTATTAATTCCTACATGACGCTACAATGTCCATGTCCTGTCCATTGCCTATTGATGGATAAGCCTGTAGGATGCTAGAGTTAATCGGCACATGAGCTGTGTGATCTCATTGCCAGCTGATGTTGTTCTATTCTCATGTGAGAATCTAGAATGCTTACGTCATCAACTAAGTCCAGTTGTCACGTTCGATTCCACTGACTATTATGCCTTGATTATTCCCTAAACTATCGATTCAAACAGCTGCTGGATATTATAAACGTGTATGCCGACTGAACAGCAACAACTTCCATCTAACCTATTTCCAGATACACATCAACTCAGGACCGTGGGATCTATTCTAATCAATTCGACTATTTCAATTTTGATGATAAAACTTTATCCAATTAGTTCGAATGTGCCATATCCGCACATCATCCAGTTACCAGAAACTGACTATCATCAGCACTGGCTGATGTAATAATAAGTTAAATATTAAAAGTATAAAGTCAACCAGTCCATTAGCTCACCTGGTATTTTCAAATCAAAAATTTCTCTTGGGACTTACTCGAAAATATAAGACATCCAGCGGGGTCATGACTCCTACAAGACAATCCCATATCTACACATGCCCATCAACCAAAGTTAGTTAACCGTCTCTTAAGGCCTTTAGAGAGTGTTAACTAACTCGTTGTGTAACATCAACGACAAAACCGCACTATACCAGGGCTATCGAGACCATCATAAAATAAAACCAAACAGTTCACACAACAGTTCTATACTATATGAATAGTACGGTACTTAACTATCTAACTACTTAATCAGTTAAATACACAGTATAAACGGCAATAAAACAGTACGTAATATCAAATAAACACTATAATACGATCCTTAATTAAATATCAAATGGCCAAATAAACAGTGAAATAAAACAAACAGTACGAAATATTTAAGTGAATAACAGTGGTACATAATAGAACTATACATCCTCATATTCCACATGAGTATCGTCGAGTTCCATGTCCACCCAGCCATCCGCCGTGGGGTCCATCATAGTCCTGGTATTGGTGTTAGGCGATGACCCCCAGTTAGGCGCGTTTGACGGACCATACAGCACTGTCAGCGGCTGCGACCGTCGAGACTGAGTAGATCCGGCTTCCGGAATCCTTGCCGCACGTGGCTTTCGTGAAAGACACATCCAAATGCGGTGCATGATTCCATACTTATATAATATAAAAACACACACAATTAATGCGACGATGGAGGCCGTCGAATAGGAAAACACAGATCGTATGCCGATGCTGTCAACCATCGCTGGGTCAACATCCGATAATGGGGCTAGTGGCACGTATTTAGTCTTACGCCAATGGTCCCACCTTTAAATTTTTAGATGGTTAATGATTAGAGATTGGTTTAACACCCCGGCCACACCCAATCTAGTAACATCTATGGCAAGACCGATCCGAATATAAGTCCGATTGTAAGACTGTATAGGTTCAAATCGCCATCTTTTCCGACTATAATCGCACCCACTCGACATCAATGCATACAGACCACTCTTCACAACACACAGGTCCGTCAGTCGTCCTCCACAATGTAACTCGATAATTTCGCCGAAGATTTGCAAAACAACGCCTACTTTCTTGTGGGCGAACAATTTACTAGATGGACTCAGATAACCGGATATTACACGAGCTGTCGGTAGTGTTGGTCAACAGACTGATTATGCACGGTACGTGAGCCTTATCGATGCCCAGTTGTCCGTGACATACCCGAGGCTCACTGCCTCGGCAATCGGATGGGGTAAAATACCATCTAGTCTTGGTATCAAGTCCTATATTGTACGAGCAATAATAACCTGCATATAATATCCGACCGTAGCCAAAGGTTCTGGCCACGAGTGTAATCCGTATTCAATATAGTTGCCACCATCAATCAACGGTAAAGTTGCAACATAATGTAATTGCGAATCCTCATTCCATAATGGATATACGACAACGTTTCTGTAATAACACTAGTAAGGACGAATCAATCGGTTTCCAACACTGACTTGTTTAGTGACTTCGGCCAAATCAGACGTGCTAAACTCCTTCCAATTCCAGGGAAGCAGTCTGCCTATGAATCTGGTCAGCCAATTTCTGGTAGCTATATACTACATTCTCGGCCGAATTTATAACGTGACTCAAACGCACTAACGTGTATAGGTCAGCCTGTCGTGCAGCATGAATTGTGAATAGCTTACTTACATTTTTGGTCAAATCGACCAAACTATCACTGATCTCATTAATACGGTCAACATTGGTGTTAATTCCTTTGAAAGCAAGTTTTAGTGGGACGCTAAGTTATTAGAGAAATGTACTAATCGGTTCATGTTCTTCATAGCGGATTTAACAACGTTCTTGATGGTTTCAAGGTCACCAGCTGTTGCCATTCCAAACAAAGATGAAGCTATATCACCTACAAAATTAAATAGTCCACGTTTTTGTCGACCCTTGTCACGACTTAGCATCGTGTCTTGCGTCCTAATGGCAATCTTCATTGCCACTTAGCGAGGTCTTGCGACCAATGTCAGCAACAAGCACCCAAAATCTTGCTAATCGCTCGATGAAGTCAACAGGTAAATATGGATGGTCAATAGATACCACAACAGTCCATTTAGCACGTATCACATAAATCTTCTGGTGGTTCGTTATCATTACGCCGTTTTGTAATTTGTGGATACTAGAGTTTTGACATAGTCCACGAATTAAACTAACTAATACTACCGCTACACAGTACTGTAACATATACATGATTTGTCTAGACAAGCGCGAAGTTACTAGTGTCAGCAATCCAGCAGAGATTACAATTATCTCATGCTACGCCACTTTATAACGGCTTCGATACGACTGACAAAGTCATCGTAGACAGACCAGCCACCCGCACCAATCCTAACACGCTTGCTGTCTGAGCTGAACTCAGGGGCATGACTGTGCTTGCGCAGATTATAGGAGTGTGATGGAATCGTTTCCATTGGCTCGTTGGCAGGCTCGGGTACATCCTTCGAGGTGTCCATCAATACATTACTAGGAGTCTCTGACGTATCCATCGGTGACTCATACGTTGGATCGTTACTTGTACCAGGTCGATCTACATCCATGTCGACCACCTTACCAACCTTACGCACCTTTGGCTCCCAAGTAAAAGCTGGTTGCTTCCTACGAGCTACCTTACAATGTGTCGAACTGGAGTTGGGTACAGGCAACGGTACGGACTCGGGTAATGGTACAATTCGTGGATGATAGCTGGCTTTCATACCTTTAGCAGGGTTACGAATGGGGCGTGGTCTTACCTTGTCCCAGCACATCTCTGAGTGGACTACACGTAACTTGGATATGTTGAGCATGTGTACCTTCCCAGACCTTTGATGGCGGACATGGGCCACAGGTCCATTGATCTTAAAGATCTCATACTCAGGGTCACTGCCAGAAGTTAACTTCATCCTCTCTTCAGCCTTTACGACCACTGAATCACCAACCTTAAATTCACCAGCGTTCGTACACTTGTCGATCTGTTCTCGGTGTATTTCTCGAGACTTGGCAGTTTCTCCTCGAGCACGCAGCAAGGCATTATTGAGAGAGGTTAGCCTTTCGCCAAGATCATGTAAAGCATCGAGTGGGATAGCAAACGGAAGTCTTGCACGTCGACCATACGTCAGATAGAATGGCGTATATCCGGTCGTGGAGTGACGAGTGTTGTGGTACGCTGTTAAAGCTGCGCCCAACTCATCTTCCCATGCACGAGACTCGTTGTTCACACACTTCTGGATCAATTCTTTAAGTGTACGATTGAATCTCTCGGTACGTCCGTTAGTTTGTGGATGATACGGACTCGATCGTCTATGATCAATACCATGTTCATGGAATCGCTGCTCCAAAGAATTGGAACAGAATTCTTTACCCTGATCAGTAATCAGAATTTCAGGAACACTGTGACGAGCGACGTACTTATTTAAGAACTTATCTTCAACATTTTGAGACGTCTTAGCTTCTACCAGATATGCCTCTGCCCATGCAGAGCAGTGATCGATTACCATCATAATGTAATTATTACCTTTGCTCGACTCTAAACGTGAACCAATTAAATCCATACCAATTATCTGACTAGGATAACTGGCCATGGGCATCTCACTATACTTAGGTCGAGTAGTGACAGGTCGGTTGACCTGGCACATCGTACACGTTTCAAGCATACATACCACCTCCTTTCTCAAAGATGTCCAGACAAAAGAATCTCTTACCATACCGATGGTCTTCTTCAGACCTTGGTGACCAGCTCGTTCATGAGCCTTCCGGAGCACTTTCTCATGGATCAGGGTAGGTAGTAAGATTCTTGGGTACTCAGCATCCAATGCTGAAGGTTGAATCAAAGCATATAATATGCCATTATTTACCATGTACTCCTCCGGTGTGTTCTTAAACAACTCCGGGTATTCCTTGGTTTGTTCGGCACATAGTCCATCATAAGGTACGTCATACACCTCCAACGGAACATGAGGTAGGACGCCTTCATCCACTTCAGGTATGACATAGTCACCACTATCTAATGTGGCGACCTATACTGGATGACGTAATCTAGACAACATGTTTGCTCGAATATTCTTCGAGCCTTGGATGTATTCTATCTTGCATCCGTATTCGGCAATCAGTACTGCCCAGCGCTGCATCTTCGTGTTCTTAACTTCTCCCACAAACAAACTCTTAGGGGTTTGTGGTCAGTATACACAGTAAACTGAGCGCCAAATAGATAAGGCCTAAGCTTTTTCAATGCATATATCACAGCATAAGCTTCCTTCTCTATTACGGACCAATTCAACTGACTGTCTTTAAGAGTAGAGCTAACATACTGTATGACACGCTCTATACCCTTATCGTCAACCTGTACCAGGATCGCACCTATTGCATAACTAGACGCATCAGTATACAACCTATACGGGGCATTCAAATTCGGATAAGTGAGTACAGTCTCACTAAACAACAAGTTCTTTAATTTCTCAAACGTTTGCGGTTCATGCTTACCCCATTCACATCTCTTATACGTCTTTGTTAATTCTATCAAAGGCTTTGCAATTTTGGCACAGCCTTTTACGCAAGATCGATACTAACCTGTAGCTCCGAGAAAACTATGAACCTCACCCACATCATGAGGTGGTGACATTTCTCGTATGACTTTGACCTATTGACTCTGAGGAGCTACACCTTGCGCAGAAATGTGATACCCTAACACGTCAACAGACTTACTGGCAAAGTCACATTTCTCTTTCTTTAACTGTAAATTATATTCCTGAATCTTGCGCATGACCAAGCGCAAATGATGTGCGTGTTCCGTCGGATTTCGTGAATATCCGACTATATCATCGACGAAAACATGCACATATTTTCCTACAAATTCACGGAAAATATCGTTCATTGCCCTCCGAAATATGGCACCTGAGTTGCAAAAACCAAAAGGCCTCCGAATCCATTCAAATAGACCTTTACTGCAAACGAACGCTGTTTTCTCGATGTCTTGGCTGGCCATGGATATTTGCCAATAGCCGGACTTCAAGTCCATCGTTGAAAATATCGCTGCGCCTCTCATGGAATCAATATATCGGATATGTTTGGTAATGGATAACTATCCTTACAGCACACTGAATTCAATTTCCTAAAGTCAACGCAAAATCTGGTGTCACCGTCCTTTTTCGGTACCAGAGTTATGGGTGACGCCCAGGGTGATGACGATGGTCTTATGACGCCCGCCGCTAGCATTTCTTTCACCTGGTTCTTAACCAAGTATTGCTTAGCCAACGGTAAATGATAGGCCTTCTGCCTAATAGGAGGGTAATCTCCTGCTGGAATTGTACATTCCACCTTGGGTACACGTCCTAATATAGTGGGATGAGCCGTATCGAAATTATTGGCAAATTCATTCAGTACTTTGTCAATAACTGCATATCCGGTCCTTTCTTTGCAACTGGCATATACATAGTCATCCTGACTTCTAAACGGAATTCTAAATGGGTATACTTGACCAAACCATACTACTTCTTTGGTCTTGTAATCAATCCTTGCATTTTCCAAGTACAAGGCGTCAGCGCCAATCATACATTCATGCCTCATACTACTCACAATCACACTTGGAATAGGCCGGGCATTCTTGAATTTAACTTGAGTTTCCCCCAAAATGTCTATTGGTGAACCATTTACTGCTAATAACTTTTTAGCCTTTTTCAATGGCCGAGCATTCAGAATGCTCCACCATATATCCTTTCTAACGAGGGAAGTACCAGCACCAGTATCGATTAATGCATCTACATACTCACCCCTGTTTCCATGACTGCTTGGTTCGATCTCAAGCCGGGTACGGAATCGCTCAGTCATTACTGATTCCCTCCGAATCCATTTAACGGACTCCGTCGTCCATTACCAACTGCTTCAGCATATGATTGACGTCTACTGCCTATGGACAGGGCTCCTCCGTCACTGTAAGAATAACGGCCATACCTGTCCGTTTGCGAATCTGTGAGCACGAATCCCTCGCAGTCTTCGTACTCTTCACCCATTCTTGCTCTATTCGCGAGATCCTTTCGGGTATTTCGCAAATATGCCCGCGGAGTGGGCTCGAGTCCGGAATACATTTCACTAGAATTATTATGATAATCGTCGATCTGATCGAGCTGCATATGTTCATCTTGGTGTTCTGAGGATCGAGGACGTTTCACCGCACGTCACTGTGGCATCTCTTGTCGGCATGGGCAGTCGGACTGATAATGTCTCACTTGATTGCATCCATAGCAAACAATTTGACGCATAGGTAGTGATGGGGTCGCTGGCATCGAAAATCAATCTTGGGCCATGTGGCCTAATTTCCCACCTGTAAAACAAATCATTGGAGGCCGTTGAGGCCGCAGTTGATGCGTCTTTGGTGCTGCCCGATTCTGCTGTGGTTGTACAGGTTGCTGACACTCATTTTTATAATGGCCTTGACGACCGCAATTGAAACATGTAACCTGCTTCTTTGGTGCTGCTTTAGGGGTGACGTTTGCCTTACGTGGCCGCTGCTTGGACGGTGCTTGCTGTTGCGGAGTGGCTCGGTTGGTGGTGGTCAGAACACCAGTCCACTCTGAAGATTCTCTATCACCAGACATAATCATTCGATAGGCTTTGTTTGTTGTGCCATCTGTCTCTTCACAGAGTTTTTGACCGACCATACCCCCTGTCCTTCTTCCTCGTTTAGCATATTTACCACAATGCATTCCTCCCTCCGAGGTGAGATATGCATAGCCTGCAACAGGTCGTTACAGCCTTCCTCATCCTCGGTGAGCTCCATAGCCCCCTTTATATCCTTGATTTTTCTGCACACTATGCGTCGACCATGTCTTGGTCGATAAGTGCCCTTATATAAGACGAGAGCACTACTCTCTTGCTATCTGCGTTCTCCTCAGGGTACGCCCTCGCTGCTAGTTCGGTATATCGGCGATAAATGAGATCATCGTCTCACTTCTACGCTGCTTGACAGACTCTAGGTCGTATTTGACCCTCTCCTGTTCGTTTGCAGATACAAGGTTCACAGTAATGAACTCCTTAAGCTCCTCATAAGTCACCGCATCGCGCACCTTTCCATGTACATATTGGTCTATGGCCTTTGAAAGCTGACCCCTTGACGTGTTACTATATAGACGGGTGTGCCATCGAGGTTTCGCTCAGTGGCTTCCCACACCCGGCGAGTCTCATCCAGAAACTGCCTTACCTCCTCCGGAAGGAGGCCGTCGCAGGGTTTGACCCGCTGGGTCAGCTCCCGCACTTCTCGCCGGAACACTCTGTTTCTTTCCCGCCTGTCTTCCTCTTGGGTGATGGTGGTGCCCATCGCGGTTCCCAGATGCTGCATGGCTTCGACAGTTTCCTGTCGAAGTTCGTGGGTATACACTGTTGGGATTGGATCTCTTACTGGCGGCAAAGTAGCGTCTACCTTGCATGCTGTCACCATGTTCGATTGATGTACAGCAATGACTGGTCGCGTCAGCGTGGATGACATAATCTAGGTACTCACATTTTTCACGGATTTGACTCCCGTTCGAATTTATCTGATGAATACTGAAGATATTGGATCTCCGTTTTCTGACTAAGATTACTTCAGATGGTTCCACTTCACTATCGGTAAGATTATGATGTGACGGTTGCTGCAACAACCTCTTGCCGATAGTGGAGAAGGATACAGGACAGTCTGGCTCGCCTCGTCAAGAAGATGGTGATGATGATATTTATTAGAAGACTGCTGGGCCTATTCTGACTAAAGAAGATCGGGTAAGGATCGGATGTTGCTTCCGACTCACTGATCAGATTCCTAAATGCTAACTGCTAACGGAAAGATTAAATCGTACTATTGTCTCACATATACGTAAAATGATATGTTTTATTAAGCTAAGTATAAAGAAGTTTTACAAAGTGATTCAGATTAGAGCAAAATCGCTCAGATAGCAAACTAGTACCTTCTGGTACCGAACAAGTAAATTCTACAGCTACTCTACTTCTATAGCTACTTCTGAACTGAACATCACGAGATGATCAGTGAATCGAAATGGTGGATTGATTACCTTCTATATCTGCAAGTGTATATTTCATAGTCCCCAGAATCTCTGATTCTGAGGTTCTATACATATCTAAATATTTAGATTCTACCCGAATCTGTTCTGATGATTCTTCTAGGTACGTTATAAGCACAGCTTGATTGGCCCGGACAATCAGTCCACCAATCAACTTCTGTTTATGCCTTCCTAGACGTTCTTACCTATTAAATGTTGGTCGTTCTGACCAATCAGCGATCCCTGCATTTCAATGTTAACTACAAAATCTGTTCTATATCATTCTTTGCTACAGAGTTTGATCGACGCTCATTGATTATGACGTCATCCTGACCAATCAAGCTCCGTGCTATTCTTCTACGGAGATGCTGCCTCGCATAGACAAAGTGGTGGTAACTGGTTCTGATTTGATGCGATCTGTCAGCTAACTAACAACATTACGGAGTTAATCGGCACATGAGCTGTATGACTCATTGCCAGCTGATGTTGTTCTATTCTCATGTGAGAATCTAGAATGCCTACGTCATCAACTAAGTCCATTTGTCACGTTCGATTCCACTGACTATTATGCCTTGATTATTCCCTAAACTATCGATTCAAACAGCTGCTGAATATTATAAAAGTGTATGCCGACTGAACAGCAACAACTTTCATCTAACCTATTTCCAGATACACATCAACTCAGAACCGTGGGATCTATTCTAATCAATTCGACTATTTCAATTTTGATGATAAAACTTTATCCAATAAGTTCGAATGTGCCATATCCGCACATCATCCAGTTACCAGAAACTGACTATCATCAGCACTGGCTGATGTAATAATAAGTTAAATATTAAAAGTATAAAGTCAACCGGTCCATTAGCTCACCTGGTATTTTCAAATCATAAATTTCTCTTGGGACTTACTCGAAAATATAAGACATCCAGCGGGGTCATGACTCCCACAAGACAATCCCATATCTACAACATGAAGGAATGAATGACAAAACTAACTGGCAAATTCACGAATGAATGGACTAATGCATGCATGAATGACTGGATGAATGACTGAATGAATGAATGACTGAATGAATGAATGAATGAATGAATGAATGAATGAATGAATGAATGAATGAATGAATCAATCAATCAATGAATGAATGAATGAAGAGATGGCTGAATGGAGTGATGAGCGAATGAATGATTGAACACATGAATGAATGAATGAATGAATGAATGAATGAATGAATGAATGAATGAATGAATGAATGAAAAAATGAATGAATGAACGACGAATGATCGCAGACAGGCGAACACATGAATGAACAATTGAACAAACTAATGACTGAACAAACGAGCAAATGAATGATTGAATGAATGGATGATCGATCAAATGCACAAACAAATGAACGAACGAACGGACGAAAAAACAAACGAATGAATGAACGAAGAATGAACAAACGAGCGGATGAATGAACTGGTAAATGACTTCTATATCACATAACATAGCGGTTCCATTTAGTAGTCAACTATGTTGCGGGTTGTTGACAAGAGTGTGAGGAATCGTATAACGGAAGCTATCTTTGGATTGCTTGATCCATGGAAGTTTGGCACAGCCAACACGAAATATGGCCCAGATGTTGATTGCTTTTGTCTCTAGGTAGCTTTGATTCTTTACTGGAGGCAATGAGTATGCTTCATTTATACATGTTCGTGTATTTGTCTCTGACAGAAGACATTGATGGTTTAGACGCCACAGTTAAGGCAGTACATGAGAAGAATGTATGCTACTTCCCGATAGATCAGAGAGGTGAATAAGATGAACAACTAATGGCAGACTGGATACTTCCACGAGATGTACTCCTCAAGCTGATGACAGAGCTGCTTGAGATTAGAGATAGTCACCAGCGCGATTGAGAAACTATAATTTTAAGGTTGATAACCTTGTACACCTCTGTCTTGGAATAGATTCGACTATTTGAAGCATGGGTTCCCAGAACTTAAATGTCAAGGTAATTAACTAAACATACAGGTAAGCTGTTGCATATCTTGAAATTAAATTGGCTGCTAACACACGCGGCAACATATCGCAGCCAAGTTAGTTTCAAAGTATTCAACATGATGCTCATTAAATTGAAAAGGCATAAAGATTTATATTAAGTACATTTTCGTGACGGACATTTCGAATTCCGTGACGGAGATATGTCATGTTGTGTCACTTGAGTGGCACGTTAGCTAACAAGTGGCCTAATTAAGAATGACGTTGGATGTTTGAGTAGAAACTCGGATTCTTCAGTTCTGACCAATGCGCCCTAGTGAGCAGTCCACAAACAATAGCATGCACTCGGCAAAATAAAACAGTACATCTACATATGCATCTCAGAGTCTGCAAATCCGTTCAGAGAACAATCAACAGATATAATAATGCATAAATACACACGACAAACAGCTTCAACAGCAAGTAGATTGGATCTGGAAAATGTCCTTATCTCCAAAGTTTCAATACTTTCTAGCGGGCAAGTCTCAACAGATAGCTTAAGTCAACTGTTCAAAGGTTTAAGAGAAATCAATGCAAAATTGTATAGTGCACCAAAAAGACTAACTATACAGTGACCCCATGGTCTAGAATATAATACTTCAAATGAGAGGTTATTTTAAATGATGTAACATAAAAGAAATAATAGATGAATTGGGTTGCTCTATCGAGCCGATAAAGCTTATTCGACATAACCTGACAAATGTTACATGGTTAAATTCCTTGCTACAGGAAGTGGGAATAAAAGTCACAGAGCCACTACCATACCCCATAAGGAACACTCCTGTCCTCTCGGAGTCAGTATGTTTCAGTCAGGAGCACACATTCGCGGCATGGGGTGTGGGGCAGTTGACGGGTACCAATGCCGGTCCGACATCATTCATTTCCCATGCGATTAGTATGGTTACGAGGATGCATGCAAATGTTGAGAGCAGAAACGCGCCAATATGTGCCTGGACTGGAACAGATTGAATATGTATCTTTCGGACTCTCGGATGAACAGAATAGCGATATATTTTCTTTCGTTCTGTGTGCAACCGATAGTATAGGCATTGCATTAATCCAAGATGTCACTCAATTATGTGACGTTATAATGAATTAAGCAGGGTGATCATATCGCCTGATTTATCAGAAAAATACGGATTTTTATCAGGATTTCTGGACATCCTGTCAAATATCCAGATCTTTTGGTTGAATTAGCAATATTCATGAACTAATGAATCTGTTACAAGCTTTCGTTTTTTATAAAGTGAAATTCCGACCATATTCAAGCCGACACAATTAATCTGAATAGCCATATGATGTATTTATACAGAGTTATAATAATATTAACTGGCAAGTTATAGTTTAAATTGCTGATTAGTATGAATTTCTGCATCCTCACATATGCAAACAGTGGAAAAGATAAATCGTACGCTTCGCGCACTCTCGCACTATTTTCCTGACATACGATGATAACAAGCTGGTTGCCCTGATTACGTCGCATGTATGCTGACATATCAAAATATGCATCAGCTTACCTGTATACTTACCTTGAGTTTGAGATACTGGGAATTCAGGAGTCGATCGATCCCAGCACGTTAAAATGTGATACACGCGTAGTTCATCATGATATTTATGCGGTAGAAGTGTATACCACTAGAAGCATCACGATGGCCAATGACACTGCCATGATAATCATGCTTATATACTGAGCCAACACTCCCTACCGAATGGACCTTAACATGTTTAGCTATGCCTCACCCATCTCTAGCTAAGGTCCACCCACACCTCGCTCGTGTTGGGATCGATCTAGCACTGACCTCACCATCTATCAATTTCCAGAAACCTATACAGTTAAACTAATGGATATTTTGGAATTAATTTGACTGAGCGCTCTTGCTGCCTTAGGCAGCAACAGTGCCCGCTCAAATTGGTTTCAAAATAGTCAACAGCTTACATGCATAGTTTTCTCGAAATTGATAGTCAGTGAGTTCAGAGATCGATCGATCCCAACACGAGCGAGGTGTGGGTGGAGCTTAGCTAATGATGGGCGTGTCATAGGCAAAACTGGAAAGGTCCATTGGATTAGTTTGCTTGTTATTATTATCCTGAATAGCACGCCTATGTATTAGCCTTGTATAAATCCACTCTTCATGGTTACTGCGTTTGAATTCATCGCATCAATATTCGTATCTGTGTACTATATGAGACCAGGAGGGGCGTGATATATATCGTATGCATGATTACTGTATTCTGCGGCCGTAGTAGTAGAAACATCCTACAGCTGCAATCAATCCTTCTTCGCTTTTGTCCACTGTGTCTTGTCAGCCAAAATCCTTAGCTTCCTCAGGTCCATTCTTGACTTGAGGCGTTATAATAAGGACTGCTTAATTGCGTCTCTCTCTCAGAGAAGCTCTTAAATTTGATACAACATTTGAACCAAAGAGTTGTGCCAAATATGGAAATGAATGTACATAATATCAGGGCCAACCGATGTGCAGTGATTGCTATGTTATGTAATAAAGAGATTTTCAGAGAGACTTGGCAATAGTCCACCTATCTTCGCGTTTTTATTGCCATTGACCGTCTTTGTCAAGATGTCAGCTGTGCCACAGACGTACAGATCACGATCGATAACACCCACATGGGTCAGGCGTGGGCAATGGGCACACTAGAAAAGCGTTTGATAGCCAAGATGACGCCTATGACGCTATATAAGAAAGTTATCATGCTACATACGAAGCGAAAAGGCACGTTCCCACGACTGTAGCCATATCGCAGCATAATATATGGATCGAATTCTAGCTACGAGCCGTTCATTTCTAACTGATCTCAGGTCACATTGTACACGTGTTGGAATCAATTTTAACGTCATTTGCAGGGCTAGAGAAGGTTATTTTTGAAAATGTACCACTGGAATGGCTGGCTCGGTCATCGAGCCAGTAATTCCAGTGGTACATTTTCAAAAATTGACTTCTCTTGCCCTGCAAATGGACGTTTAAAAATTGAAACAAATTCCAAGGTAACTCTATAGGTAAGCAGGTGCTGACTATTTTGAAACCAATTTGATTCAAACATATTTTATTGACGGCAAGCTATGTATAAGGGAATTGTGTCCTAGTTCTTTCCACTTAGTAAGGACAATTCCTAGCAAAATTATTAATAGCAGTTAATAAATAAATACACTTAAATAGCAATAATTTGCTTACTCAATTTTCCAAATCCGCGGAGAAAGCGAGAGCGAGAGAGAGAGAGAGAGAGAGAGAGAAAGACTATTTCCACAAACATATACTCCTCTTAGCCTATCATCAGTATCGATTGCCACAATGTATTATAATTATTAATAATACCACGACTATTATCATCATTATTATCATTATTCTTATTACCATTGTTAACATTACCATCAACATTATTGTTGCAATTATTGTCAACATCAATGTTGCCATCTTTAATAGATCTACCGAGCCATATATCTAACGACGTTAAGTCACGACCCCATAACATTTGCAATCACCCACAAACGATCCGCGGTCATCGCAGACCGCCTACGACAGCCTACAGATCCCGTGCGACTATCCAAGACAACAGAGCCAGAGTTGGGAGGGATGATATCGTTGCGTTGTGTATGCATATACCTACAATCTGTGCCTTTGCCTTTTTCCAGAAACACCAAATCAGTAATATTAAACTTATCTATGTTAACCGTTTTCCTGTAGCTATACCGACTTTCCCTGCAGTAGTACAATGCGTGTTATGTGCCAACATTGCTAGAATACATGATACGAATACAAGTGTTGTCGGCTGATTATAGGGACTAGTCAACCGGGAAATAGTAACCCACTCCCTGGGACGTGCTCCATTCGCCTTATGGATGACTGTACCATAAGCACGCACGATGGCAAGAATGTCTAAGACATGCTTTGCCCCATCTTCGCACGCGCCAGACCGTCGGGAGTACACCCGCAATGGTAAGGGTTTCTTTCACATAACTGGACACGGCCATGCTATGTGAACCGATGACTGGGTGCACATTATAGGTCTTCATATACACGATCTTTGCTTGGTTTCATCCTCATAACGGCCATTATCACAAAGGTTTCCGAAAATGTTTGCTACTTCTGGAAAGCCGGAAGAGACAGCTTCATCACCATAATAAAACCAGGTCAAGACGAAGAGAAAGCCGCTTATGAAACTTGAATCCCTGATCATCCTTGAAGATAAATAACTTAGAGCACGCCATCGATCTTGCACCGGCGGCTGCTGCTTCTAAGACCACCGCAGCCGAAAAGACGAATACTTATTGGCTGGAGAATTCCTAAGAAAGCCAGCCATTCGCTGAACGATAATGAGATGCAGATCAGAGGGTATAAGAGCTGATCGCTCTGCGATCTCAGGAACGAGGAGGTGGTAGCTCAGGTGGTAACGAGCAGAGCTGTGAAACCAGTAAACCCGGGATCGCGTCTCTGTTCAGCCAACTGACGATCGCTGGAAACATAGGCAATCTCCTTCACTCCTCGTCGCCTCTCTCCATCCAGGAGTATAAATGGGTAGCAGGGTAAAAGCTGGATGAAGTTACCAATAACAGACTGTCATAAAATCAGCCTAGAATGGCGTGAATGGGGCCTGGAATCAGGGACTCGATAGACGCCAACCAAACTAATAACTTCCATCTCAGGACCGAGCTGCTGAACGTTTGCTCGGTTGCTGCCTCATCACCAACCCTGGTCGACGGTATACGTTCCGCTTCCCGGTTCAGTAATGATGGGGAAATTGCACTGTGGGACTTGTCGGGGTCATACACATAACTTCCTCTACCTCCAGCAATCCTCCCTCTGTGTACTGCTCTGAAAACCTTGCAGATCTAAGACCTCTGCACCGTCTCCTGACCTTGGAAAAAGAATCCCTGAATTTTTGATGCACCGTTGATGCCTTCTCGCTGAGACCCTGTCACTCAACAAACAGCACTCAGTAGCAGCCGTGGAGCGAGCTCAACTTCCGCCACTCGTGGTCTTCATTGTAAGGAACATTTCTGCCACTTGTTTTTCTCATTCTAGAAAGAAAGTAAGACTTTCAGCCCTGCCAAAAGTGACCGCTCCGGCATTTTCGATTCTAGCTGTGCCATTCGCTCAATTTGGCCATACTGTGAGATAAACTAATCTTCTCCGCGCCACGTGCTCGTGACCACTTATTATGCGATGTGGCCATTACACTTTCAGCCATTCCAGCAAGTTCCACATGCCCAACTTATTATGATCTCTGGCCGTCGAGAATTAAACCATCATGCGGCATTGTACCTTGGGAAGTCCACGTTCTTATTTTTCCTCTCCTCCAGAATCTTCAGAGAGATTGCCTTAAGCAGCATTTTTGATTTATTGTCCACTGCTCCTGAGTAACTGTTCTATTTCGCCTTGAGGAATATCCTGATAGGAAATCGTCCATCTTAGCCATAAACTGCGGAGGACAATCTAGCATAAAGATGACTTACCAGCGTTGTAACGGCGCCGCCTTCACTGTGTATTTGCCAGTAAGGACGTTCGCGAATTTTTGCAGCTCCTTTGAATGGGTGACGCCCTGTGTACTTAACACTGACATATTCTCTTGCCCTTCTTTTCTTGATCAGTACGTTCCGCGTATTTCACCAGCACTACTTCTAACTAGTGAAAATTGTCGCAAGCGGCCTAGCCACCGCTCTCTCCCACAATCGACACATGCCTTCGATATGCGCTGTTTCGGCCCCTAAGAGTAGGATATACCACTAGGATTAGGAAAGCTGAGATTCTCAGTCTACCATGCCTCCCATCTCACCTTAACCCCGCTCAATGATCACCACCCATTAGTGAACGGTTTGAACATTGCGATACTGCTTCGCGCCATGTAAGACCACTCCCCATCGGTGCTCTCTGGTCCTCTGTCCCATACCTATGTTTTGTAGGAACAGTTCGCTGCTCTAACAACTTGCACTGGCCACTAGGATGCCCTGAGCGAAACTTCCTCGCTGAGTGAAGAACCCAGCAGCATTACTTTCCTCCCACGCCGGTTAGCATACGTTTTCTGTTCAAGTGCGTGGCCAGTGTAGGTTTTGTTAAGTGACTCTGCGGTTAACCCCGGTTTCCACAACTGAACCAGATAACTGAAGCATCTCTTAAATCCCTCCCAAGTTTGTCGCATCTTCTTAGCACCTGAACTCGGTGGAGGTAAATGTTCTCCTCTTTAGATACATGGGCCTGTTGTCAGTCTGCAACCCGGGACGATCATACATTGGGCCGTTTTGACCTCGCTCAAGTTGGTCTAATCCTACCGGGCCAAAGATTGACCCGACGCTCTGAGGGAAGAGGTTCTTGCATAACCTAAACAATTGCGCCCTTTTTTGGCCACGCAAGGCCTTAACCTATAACACATTTTTGTTAGTCTAAAACCACCATATCGCGTGGGATTTCGTCTAAAAACGTTAGAATTAGGCATACTCATAAGACCCGCCTCTGGACACCCGTTGATAACATCGGATCAACTAGGCAGTAATGACTACACACTTCCCACGACCTCCAGCCCCCACCTGCATGTTCTTTGGGACATTAAAATCGAACTCCTCTCCCGCCCCCATTAAGTGGATTCTTAGTAAATTGTTATCACATAGTGCCAAACGACTATCATGACCAACGAACCTTAGATATACATTCAGACTGATGGGGCCAATAGCGACCAGTAGCATCTGGTCGACTGCCTGGGATAGATACGAAAAGTCTGCTGCCTTCTCTCCTGCTCCATCCGCTTAGGACGCTCTCCCCACACACACAACAACTCCACCACCACCCCACCCCCCAGCCACCCGACCCTCACTGGGAAAGAGGCAACCACGTCGCAGCAAGCTAGTCGTGAACAGACCCCTTAGCCATGCTGGAAATGCCTGGCTGTACCCACCCATCTCCAAGGAGACGGCTGACCGCACAGGTTAGCAAATATTTGTGGAGGGTCCCATCCCTGAATGAAGGAGTTGGCATCGCAGGGCCTGAGATCGGTAATAAGGATCGATAGACGCCCGAGTGGACTGACGTGCACGGAAAGCCTCGCCTCCTCGATGGAGTGGGATTCTCGCCGCCCGACTGACGCGTCTCTCCGCGACCTGACAGGGTCATGGAGAGAAAGGAGGAACGCTTGCGCGATGCCCGACCTCCTGGTGCTCTCAACCCCCATCCCACCCAACTTCACCCCCTCCCCCGGATGCATGAGGGCGTCGGGGGGGGGGGGGGGTTGTAGACTAGCCTAGCCACAATATGTATCATTATGTATATAGATGATTCCGCAAGATTAAACATTTTTGGTGAACATAATTTTGACAATAGTATTCGTAAGTTGTATATGACTTTGCGTCATACAATCCTATGGCTGTCCTATATTGTTGTTGGCCATTAACCAGTATGATTTATGCAGTTAGTCTGAATCGTAAGGGTCGGCATAATCTTGTTAGCACGAGGAGGCATACCAGACGAAATAGGTGCGCATGAATAGTAGGTAGGATAACAAAATACTGCATGTATGTATGATTACTGTATTCTGCGGCTGTAGTAATAGAAACACCATACAGCTGCAATCAGTCCTTCTTCGATTTTGCCCACTGTGTCTTGTCCTCAGCCAACATCCTTAGCTTCCTCACGTCCATTATTGACTTGAGTACCTAATCCTGCTTTCTTGCGGTCACCTCGTAGCACGCATAGCAGAGTTATGCAATGACGTCCTGTCCTGGCTCTGCATTTGCTGGCTCCGAGTAGGGCGAACAACATCCTTAGCATATGGCCAAACATGGACCATCTTTGCTGGGCGACATTTTCAGACAGTGGCGGCGTATTACACATCTTGTATAGTGCATTGTTGGAAATTATGCTCCCTGGCCATCAGTGTCCAGTGATGGTGCATCGGTCTTTGTGGTGGCAGGCGTCAAGTTTGTCTAGAGCTGCCTTTGGAGCTGCCCAGCTGTTACAGTTATACATCATCAAGGATACGTAGGTTACATTGTATAAACTTAGTCTTTTTACCAAGGCCATCTTTGATCTACGAATCAATATCTTCCAGAAGGCCTGGAAAGCTATGTTCCCCATGATGTAGCGTGTAGCAATGTCAGCAGTACTGTAAAGCAGTGAGCCCAGGATTTTACTTTTCCTCCATGGTTCGCCGCCACGGAGTGGATCGTCATTTTCTTTAGTGTCATGCTTTGTACATAGGTATAAGTGGGTGAATTCTGTTTTGGATTCATTCATAAAGAGATTCTCAATTTTTAGTTTGCTTACAGCTATTGGGAGAAGTTCGTCAAGGAGTTTATTTTCCTCATCTATAAAGTCCACATCGTCGGCATATTCCATCTCTAGCGGCATGCCCAGTATTGACACCGGGGGGGGGGGTATCTTGTGGAGTTTCCCCGCACGAATTTCAATGCAGCAGCCAGGTAACAGGTGAAGAGTACAGGAGATAGAGCATCTCCGTGTGGGGAGCCGATTGATGTCTCAAACTATACAGACTTCACTGACTTGACTCGTACTCTCAGCTTGGTGTCTGCCTGCAGTAGTCTCACTAGTTGTAGCTCAACTTCATTTCAACTGGCCTTGCGTAGTGCATCTAGGATCTTTGAGCGTTTAATTGTATCGAAGGCTCGCGACATGTCAATGCCCATTTTGTGGAAATCCCAGTGTTTGGACATGACTACCGACACAAGCATGCGTTGAGCCCATACGCTGTCTGCGCAGCTGCGTCCACGTTTGAAGCCACTAGACCGTATTAAGAATAAATATACGAAGAGAAAAATAAAATAATTGGTAGTAATTAATAAGATATGGAGATAATTAATAAGATATATTTACCAAACTAAAAGAATATGAGAAAAGAAAAGAATTTGTATAACATGGCTATAATGTTGGTTGTAGACCACATATCCAGCCATGGTTCTATTCGTCAGCGTTAGTCAGCGATGCTATTGGGTGCAGTTTAACTTAGCTTAGTTTAGATTTAGTCGTAGGCATCATTCGACAGAGATAATACATTTTGTATACGTGTCGAGATCTACTTAGAAATTTCTTCACCAATTCTACTGACTAAACAATTTATATTTTATTTTTCAAATAAAAGTGTTTTCTTTGGTCATGGGCAATGTAAATTGGTGATGGTTCCCTGGCATGCTTCAGCTACTGATCTCAGAGTGACATTGAGACATGCTACGATAGCCATTCTTAACACTTTCACGACAAAGTAGGGAATGTCCATTTGCAGACATAGACGAATTTTTGAAAATCTACCCCTGGAATGACTGTCTCGGTAACCGAACCAGTCATTCCATTGGTAAATTTTCTAAAATGGTCTTCTCTTGGCCTATAAACGACCATGACCATCGATGGCATTAGTTCGGTAAAAGGCTAAACTGCGCATGCTCGGGTTTCTAGACGCATCGAACCGGTAATCAGTATACACCTGCCGTCAAACTATCTATAGAATCATCAATGAAATGTGTCGCTTCAACTTTTGAATGCAATCATGCCACAATATTACGATCTTGAAGTAGAAGTTGTTGATATTGTGTCGGTTATTAGTGTCCCATCGAGTTACATGTGTCGGGGGTACCTGTGGCGATGATTGGGTCGAATAATGTGTTTAAGGCCGTGTTCTCACAAGGGATTTAACCAGGAATAACGCCATGCTGAAGCATGGTGTTATTCCTGATTACGTCTCTAGTGAGAACATGGCCTATGATTAGTGTATAGTAATAATATACACCAAGACAATTATATTATTCAGGCAAAAATACAGTGTTTCCAAGATTATTTATGTCTTCAAACAATGGATGGATCCATTTCTCTCTATGCCACTCCAATTTCTAGCTACACCACGCACATGTCTAGCTACGGCACACTCATTTCCAGCCATGCCACGCCCACCTCTAGATATGCCACGCCAATTTCTAGCTGTGCCACGCCCATTTCTAGCTGATTCCAGCTCAGTGGGTGGGTGCGTTGGAATGGCTTTATATGCTTGTACCCTGAATTACCAGAAACCCAATTTCTGTTGAGTCTTTCAAAACTAATTTGACTGTGGGCTGTTGCTGCCTATGGCACCACCAGCTCACAGTCAAGTTAATTTCAAAATATTCATCAACATATTTATTAAATAGAAAATTCATGAAAAACGTACAATTCGTACACCTTGTTGGACTTTTCGAGCTTCACGGCGGAGATATAATTCGCCATCATGATTGTGACGTCGCTAAAATCCATCGGCGCTTACGCTACCCGAGGACAAAATATCAGAATACTGTGTATTTAGATTTTGTCAGCACGAAGCCCTGATCACATTTCGCTTTCGCGCGAGAATAATTAAATCACACGGATTACAGGACCTCTCCTTGAGACTGTGCACACGCAATCTTGTATCACCCCTCAGGCAGGTGAATATATTGTGATACAACAGCTCGTATTGATTGAGTGTGTCTGAAGTAGATCTGTTGGTAATGGAACGTGGGTGGAAAGAGGTTGTTGTTTACATATTACATCAGCAATACCGAAATGAAAACACAGAATTCTAACACCATTGTATTAATAAGATTGAACAAAGGTCATGTTAACAATGTTAGCACTGATTTCGAAAATTTAATTTACAATTTTTCAAATTTGATATTGAAGATTTTGAAACTAATTTGACTGGAAGCTATTGCAGCTGCCTATGAAATTTTGGCAATATTAAATATCTCAATTCCAAGACAGTTATAAAGGAAAGGGTCCGAAAGCTATTCGAAATTCTCTGTCAAATTGATTTCAAAATAAACCAGAGAACATGCTCTACATAATTATACTACCGGAGTTTTAAGACGGGCGGTCCTGTGTGGGTGTTTATCTCGCCACAGTCGCAACCCGCGTACCGACCTGGATCCTCCCTCTAGCCGAGATAGATGGAATGGATGCCACAATGTGGTAGTCTATTAATGACGACTCGTTTACTGAACTTTCTTAATCCTATAGTTTACACATACAATTCCAAATTCTAGTCACGTGTCGCTTATCTATTCTACTCAACTACAACTGATTCCTATGAGAGAAGTATTCTAATAAAACATAACAAAGTTAACCGTACGTTCTCCTCTATCTAACTGACCAGCCAGCTAACTACATAGCTGACAATCTCAATACTCACTAGCTGTCACTATCGGTCAGAGATCGCTCTAAAAGTATGTCCGAGTCCGTAACTGTAATTCTCACTAACTATATGTCGTCAACTTCCATCCACGTTTAAATATGATTCTGTCGTTATGTCAACAAAGCTGTATGTATTAGGTGATGGTGTGCATGAGCGTGAATGTAACCTAAGGGTTTAATTAACTAATTTAACTAATTAATAATTAACATATATAAAAAAAGCGTATAGCAACATGCTACAGCATAAACACATCGAATTACATGAGTTATAATAAGGAAAAATTAGTTACCTCTCCGGGATGTAGAAATTGTTTGAGTGTAGCTTTCGTGACCATCTCGGTCACTTCTCCAGCACTAACTAAGTGCTGAAGAAGTGATCGAGATGGTCACGAAAGCTACACTCAAACAATTTCTGCATCCAGGAGAGGTAACTAATTTTTCCTTATTATGAATCATCCTGGGATCGGGATCAACTTTTTCGGAAATACATGAGGTATATTTATCAAGCGTCCTGTCGTACTAATAATTAAGTGTTCCATTATGGGCGTGCAGATTGCTACTACAATGCATATATTTGTCCATTGATTGTCCTAAGGTTAGCGGCCTGTCCGTTTTTGTTTGTCACGTGTCACTGAGCGTGTCCGTCATTCTAGCGTATTCCGTGATCGTGCTGCTACACATGCATGTCTGGGCATGGCTAGTGTCAACCTTATGCGTGCGTTCGTGTGTGCGTTGTTGATGCAGATGCGTCCGTGCGTGCATGTGTTTCTATGCCTGTTCATTCTTGTTGATGTGTCCATCCATCCGTCCATGTGGCTGTAACGCTGTACCATATACTAACAAATCTGCCTTTGTGTGTTTACGAGGGTGTAATACTTAAATCGTATGGGAATGATACTGAGAACCGAGAATATGGGGTTCATGTAAAGACACGGCGGGACAATCATAACCATTAGTAGTTCGAATACTGGGGACAATAACCCCTAGAACTGAATATAACGGATCCCATATCAAAAACAATTTCGCCTTTTACCCATTTGAACCTGTACTCACATTGTTTCATTTTTGCATTAATAATATATGTAAGGTGTTGAATATTTTGAAACCAACCTGACTTTGCTTTAGGCAGCACCAGCTTTCAGGCAAATTAGTTTCAAAATATGTAATAATATTTTGACAAGTACGCGATGAATTTATTATTTTGACAGTAGTAGTAGCAGTAGCAGAAGTAGTTGCTGATACAGCAGCCACAACAGCAGCATCATCCACAGCAGCAGCAGCAGCAGCAACAACAGCAGCAGCAGCAGCAGCAGCAACAACAGCAGTAGCAGCAGCAGAAACTGCAGGAGCAATAGCAATAACAGTAGCAGCAGCAGCTGTAATAATAGTAGTAGTAGTAGTAGTAGTCGAAGTGAACGCACGCGTTTATTTAGCTCTGCAATTGCTGCCCGAATTTGCTAGTTTCTAGCGCGATTTTGTAGATAAATTTTATACATATATTTCGTATTAGTATTTCCTTTCAAACTTTATATTTAATTTGTAAATTCTTGTCTTGGTTGGAGCGCATTTTGTGTCTCTATTTTCTAAAGGCATTCCTCTTAGCTGGCGGTTTTCGCCATTTAATAGGGCTCCTCTTACTGTGGTCAATGCAATACATTTCTCCCCGCGCCGGTCTGCTATTTCTATAGATCGTAGGCTAGCGCATTGTATTTGGCAAGATCGCTTGAGTGAGTGGATTTAATTCCTTTGTCATTTGTAAGCACACGCCTAGTTCTTTAACTATATTACTCCTTATAGTCAGTTGGCTGTCCCCGGTCAACTCGAACAGACTAACAAATATATGACTTGACTATTTAATCATATATTTGTTAGCATACTTTAATCGGCTAGGTGTTAGTGAACCACTTAGAAAGTGGTTCAAACTAACAAATATACGACTGTACTCTCTATTCGTATATTTGTTGGTAGACGTGAGGGTTTCAAAAGGGGACACTATTTATTTAGTGTTTAGCTCTTTCCCCGACGTCTTGGTGTTATATATTTGTATTATATATTGTAGTAGTATGGGGTTCCTCTTTTTATAAAACACCATGGCAACCTCATATAAGCGTACCCTGAGTCTTAAAATCACGACAAAGGCTTGGGGTATTTCGGCAATTGAGGTGTATCATGGGTTGAAGGATGTAGTTGGGGCAGGGCCACGGGTCCTTCAAGGTCTCGTTAATGTTTCCAAATCTGTATGGAATGTCACCGTAGTTAATGAAAGTGTGAAGGAAAAGTTGCTCGACGAGGTCCTTGTCGTGAAGGGTGAGGTGTGTAATGTGGAGGAAATAGATTCTGATCGTCTATTAGTCAAGATGAAGGTTCCATTAGAGATCCCAGATGAACGGGTTATCACTGAATTGATCAAGTATGGCAAAGTAGACAAAGTAGAACACGAGACCTATCCATTTGATCGAACCTTAGAAAATGGCATCAGAAGAATTTGGTTTGAAAAGGTAGAACAACCTCTCCCAAGCAAGGTCACCATAGATGGTCGATTTATCTTGCCATTATGGTACAGGGGGCAAATCAAAGAGTGTAGAATCTGCTTAAGCACAGAACATCTTGCAACAGATTGCCCTAACAAAAACAAATGTCTAGTTTGTGGATCATCTGATCATTTTAAGTGGCGATGCCCGCAGAACAAATATGTCAAAAAGGGTGCTGATAAAAGTGCAGAGCAAGTTGTCTCTAAAGAGAATGTCATAGAACCGGTAGCTGCTGAGATTGTAGCGGAAATTCATACTAATGGGAAGCACGCTGCTAAGGAAAATGTCATCGAACCAGTAGTTGCTGAGATTGTAGCTGAAGTCCATGTTAATGAGAAGCATGGGGAAAAAACTAAGAATCCAATCGCTGTAGTTGCAGGCGATGAAATAGAGGTTCTAGATGAGGGGCTAAGTCTTGCTCCAGTAACAAGTCAATCCAAGTTTGATGACAGAGAGGCTAATTCCACACAAGTTGAAGATGAGGATCAATACCCTCTGGAAGAGAGTTTTAATTTAGGACAAGTAAAATTCAGGTCGCAAGATACTGAAACTAACTTTGAATTTCCACTGAGTACACTCAATCTAGACGATTTAAATAATATAGAGAAAGTAATTGGTGTCTCGGATCGATTGAGTGGAACAAAGCGACAGAAAGATGGAGAGAGTTCTGAATCAGAAATAGAGGAAAGTGATATAGAAGACGATAATATGTCAGTCGCTGAATCTGATATATCCATTCAAACACAGAGTTCTAAATCACCTGATGAAATGGTCATGTACAGGTCAGAGGCAGGAGAGGTGTTAGTTCCATATGTGACGGCAAATGGTGTTAAATATAGGCATCTGCGTCATGATTCAGATATATTAAAATATAAGCATTTGGAAAAAGTTGAGCTAAGTAATGCAGCGTTTGTGAGTAAAATAGGTAAATGGTCTAAGAGAGGGTCGAAAAAAACAAAATCTAGTTAGCTTAATAATGGCGGTTTTACACAGCATTTTATTACCTTTTATGCTAATTTGCACACTCAATTGTAGAGGCTTAAATAGTGACATAAAGCAACGTCACTTACTAGAGACTCTGAAAAATGAGCAGATTGACATTGCTTTGATACAGGAAACAAAAATTCAGAAGTCAGAATTATACGATAATTTAGAAAAGATTTCTGGATCCAGAATATTTTATTCGTTATCTCAAGATAATAGTGCAGGCGTAGCAATTGTTATACTCCCTCGTTGTTCAGCCTATGTAAATATAATCTCTTCAGTATCAGGTGCAAATGGTCGCTGGGTGAGAGTCACGCTAGATATACAACAAACACGTATCACGTTGCTGTGTATATATGCACCTACATCTCATCAACTACGTCGTAATTTTTTTAAGGAGATGTCTAAAACAGCACTAGATAACATCACTGAAAACTTAGTAATGGGTGGTGACTTTAATTGTGTCTTAGACAAAGAAAATGACAGGAATGCAACTTCAACTTATACTGATACATCACATAGACTCTTAAAAGAAATATGTGATAATGAAAATTTAGTGGACACCTATAGAATATCAAAACCTCATGGTAAAGATCTTACATGGTTTTCGGTAGATGGTAAAGTTGGTTCAAGGATCGACAGAATTTATGTGAATAGTTTGTTAACAGGGTACTGGAGAGATGTTAATATTAAGCCAGTTGCATTCTCTGATCATAACATGGTTTGTGTAACCTTTGCCAATGCTGACTGGGTAACAAAAGGGGTCGGGTTTTGGAAATTAAACACAACACTGTTGGGAGAAGAATTTTATAAGAATAATATAGAGAGTTGTTGGCAACATTGGATTAATAGGAAAGCATCATATAAGAGCACATTGCAATGGTGGGAGGATGTTAAACTGGATTTAAAGTATGTTTCCCGAAAGTATGCTATTAGAAAAGCACAGGAAATACGCAAACGCAAGAAAACACTTCATCGATCACTGATGAAAATTAATGCTAAAGTAAATAATGGTGAAGAGAATTATTATGAATTACTGGTTAAAATTAAAAGTAAAATAAGAGATATAGACCACTATGAGTTTGAGGGTGCAAAAATTAGAGCAAGAGCCCAGATGCACGCAGAAGGGGAAAAGCCAACCCGATATTTTTGCGCATTAGAAAAAGCACGGGCAATAGATAAGGTGATGTGCTCATTAAACATGCCGGATGGTTCAACCGTCTTTACCAACAATGAAATGAGTACTATTGTATGCAATTACTATGAGTCATTGTACAAGTCAGAGGGAATTGATGAAGATGCAAAATTGGATTTGTTAGCAAATATAGACAAAAAGGTGTCAGACACAGGCAGTGAATTTTGTGATCAACCCTTAACACTAGAAGATTTAACTAAATCCCTTAAAGGTATGAAACCAGAAAAATCACCGGGGTGTGATGGCCTTCCAGTTGAATTTTACCAAACGTTTTGGCACCTTGTAGGTCCAATAATGGAAGAATTAGGCACTGAAATTTTTGAGAAAGGCCATTTACCACCAACTATGGCTAGGGCATACGTAAGGCTAATATATAAAGGAAATGACAGACGTCTAATTCAGAACTACAGACCAATTTCTCTACTATGTGTAGACTACAAAATAATATCCAGAGCACTAACATTGAAACTAGGTAGTGTTTTAGGAGAAATCATTGGAACAGAGCAGACATGTGCTGTACCCAGGAGGACAATTCTAACCAATACCATGGTAATAAGAGACCGTATACAATTGGTTGAGAAGGATAGCATCCCTTCAGCTGTGATTGCCTTGGACAATGAAAAGGCATTTGACCGTGTGGAATGGGATTTTCTTTTTAATTCTTTGCAATCGTTTGGGTTAGGCTCAAACTTTATTAAATGGGTAAAGATTTTATATACGGATATCAAGAGTAGCTATTTAGTGAACAATCAATTATCCAGAGAAATTGTCTTAGAACGTGGGGTTAGACAGGGGTGTTCCCTATCGCCATTATTATTTGTTATTGTGATGGAATCACTTGGCATAGCATTGAGGCAAAATAATAACTTTCAAGGCATATGTATTCGTGGCATAGAAAGACCACTTAAGCTGTCACAATATGCTGATGACACAACTGTGTTTACCAGTTCAAACAATGATTTTGCAATTTTAAACCACGTACTAGAAAAGTTCCAAAATGCATCTGGTTTGAAAATCAATAAAGGAAAATCCAAAGGATTATTTCTGGGGCCATGGAAAGAGCGGAATGACCAGCCACTTGAAATCAATTGGTCTAATGATACCATTAAGATTTTAGGCATCTATTTTGGCAGGAAACCGAATACAATACAAAATTGGAATGAACGAGTATCTAAGCTTAAGAGAATATTAGCA